>CAUYON010141676.1:0-13984 GCA_963573935.1 Arctocebus calabarensis
ATGTTTTCACATAGTAAACGAGAAAATCTCATGAATGTTATGTCAATCAGGTTGATAAAAATATCTCAGATTGCATGTGAAGCCCTCACACTGTACCCCATGATTGAACTAATGTACACAGCTATGATTCAATAAAAAAAAGTTTATTAAATGACATGTCTGAAGTACCATAACATACCCCAAACTCTAGCAAAATGTCCCTGCCTCTCCTTCGAAACACAACCCTGCTCCAAGATCACTTGGGCACAAGAGCACAGAGGTCCTATGGAAATGCAGAGATAAAAAATAGGATGTCCTCTACTGCAACCCCTGGCCATCATTTCCTAGACTCTTCTGCTGATGCCCTCTTGTAAGTAACATTTACTAACTTCTGGCTTTCAGATGGTAACATACAGGATTAGACCATTACAAGCAGACCTGTAAGTACAAAGCATGCAGAGAATGGCAGGGTAGTGCATAAAGACGCTGCCTGGGCGAACTGGTGCCTACATTTAACCTGAAATCAGGAGTAGGAACGAGCTATACAAGAATAGAGAGCTGTGCATTTATGAGCAAAAGAGATAGATCATCAGAACCTCAGAAGGCTGCAAGCTGTCCGGAGGGTGGCTGCAGCAGTGTGGGAGTCAAATGCTGGCAAGAGATTAGTCAGGGGAGGTCAGACAGGGCCTGGACACCTGAGACTGCAGCTTCTAAGTAGTACAACACCAGTGAACGGTTTTAGCTATAGACTAATAAGGCAATCTAAGTAGGATTAAAAGATCATAATGGTCACAATATGGAGATTGATCTAGAAAGATGAGACAGTAGATGTACTGGTTACAAGGAAACAGTAGACTCAAGGTACTGAAAAGATGAAGAACATTTGATAGAACTGATAAAAACTTTGGAGGTAACCTCAGGGACAGAGGGAAAGAATTGTTAAGAAGACAAAGAAAAAAAGGTGAGTAATGGCTCTGAATCTCAGAGTTTCAACCCTGGACATTTAGAGCTTAAAGTACCCAGGAACACCCAAGAGACGCCCAAGGTGAGCACAACAGATGCCTTCTGTGCTCACAAGATGGATGTTGTGCTCACGGGAAAGCTCCAGGCTGGTGTCAGGAGTCATCAGAATACTGGGGACACCACCCTGGGGAAGTACATGGAAAGAGTACCTAACAATTGGGTGGGGAGGAAGGAGCCCATAAGCAGAACTAAGAAAAATAATTAAGAGAAGAAAAATCTGGAGAGCATATTGTCATGAGAGCCACAGAAAGGAAAGGTTTCAATATCTAAGAGAGTGATCAGGGATATCAGACGCAATAGGATTGGAAACTGTTCCTCTGGTCCTGGCTTGTGTGAGGCCTTAGGAAGTCAAGTGGGAGTTGTTCCAGTGGAGCAGGGCTGCAGTACAGAGTAAATGAGGAGTGGGAAAGAGGACAGTCCTGCCAGAGATATGCGTGAAAAGGATAAAAGAGAGATTAGAAATTAATGAGAAAAAGAAGTCATGTGAAAACAGATTTGTTGGGGTGGGTTTTTCTTTTTTTTTTTAGTTTGTTTCAGGATGGAAGAATCTTGGGTACATTTATAGACTGTGGGGATGGAGAGGAGAAAAGGCATGTGAAGATACATTCAATAAATTCATTCTGCAAATATTTGTTGAATGCCCACTATGTACCAGACCTATTCTGAGGTACTAATAACTACAGCAGAAACTAAGACACCTAGAAACCTCTGGTCCCCACCACCACCACCATGGAACTCACAGTCTAGTTGGTGGAGATAAAGAAACAAAATGAATAAGTCAAATATTTAGTATAAGAGAGGGTGCGATCAAACAGAGGAAGGAGACGGTGCTGGCAGGAAGGAGCGCTGCAATTGTGGATGAGGCGGCCAGAAAAGGCGTCACTGAGTAAAAGCCTACAGGATGTGAAAACCATTGCAGTCAGAGGGAACAGCAGAACAAGAACTCTAAGGCAGGAGAGTGCCTGGAGTGGTCAGGGAGCACCAGGGAGGCCTCTGAGGCTGGAGAACGGTAACAGAGAAAAGGCCCAGGAGGTGCAGTAGAGGGAAACAGGCACTGGGTCACAGAGGATCATTTAGGACAGAGTAAGGACCATGGCTCCTTCCTCTGAGTGACCTAGGAAGCCATCAGAGGTCCTGAGCAGAAGAGAGACAGGATCTGCTTGAATTCTAACAGCATCTCTCTGGCCTCTGGCTGGAAATAGTTTCAAGGACGGTAGAATCAGGTGGACAAAGCAGAAGGCTGTCCAGGGCCAATCTCGGCTCCTTCCAGCTCCCCCCAAACCTGCCTGCCAGCCCAGCAGCTTCAGGGAGTTAGGACACATCCAAACCCTTTCTTAGACCCCAAAGCATTTTAGACATGTAAAATGTCCAGATCACCTGTTTCAATCCCACTGCGTTACAGAAGATACTGCGGCCACAATATCTATGGAGCTGCCATTGTGTGCCAGCGTACCTGACACCATGAGAAGCTGGACAGACACTAGGGAGGTCCCTGACCTCAAGTAAATACAGAGTTAAAGATGCACTTCCTAATGGTGCAGGTGAGAGGTAAAGTTTCTGAATGAGTATGTGGGGGGAGGGTTGCACTCCTCCCATTTAGTCTGAGAACTGAACAATGAATAGAAACTGGGCAGGAAAAGAGATGGAGGAGAGGGATTATTCCAGGCAGAGGAAACCGTGTGTGGAGGCCAGAGGGCCCTGCACCGATGGGACCCTGTCTCACCTTGTGGGGAAAAGGCCAGACAAGTTCGTGTCAGTTCCCTGGTGTCTTTCCTCCCCCACCCCCACCCCCAGCTCCAGATAAACTTCCTGAAGGAAGTTTACTTGCTTTGAGAATATGTGAATATTTTATCCTTCACCTTAGTTGTAATATTGTAAGATCTTCCTCTCTTTCCTTTCAGTAGCAACCCAGAGAATTTCATTATTGCCTAAATTTGACAGAATAACAAACCAAGGACATTGAACAAGTATCCTTGGCTTCATTGGAACTAGAATATAAACTAAGATTCCCTGTGACTTTTAACAGCAACACACTGAACTTCCTCAAACACCAGAAGCCTACGGATTATGAATCTCCACTCACCCTCCCCAAGCATGAATCAGTCACAAAAGTCCTTACATGTGTTATATTTGGCTTATTATATGAGTATAATACTCTTCCCTGTGTCCCTGGCACAGTAATAGGGTGATTCCCAAGGGGCCATCTCTGGGTCAGCTGGACACAGATGCACACTTGGAGGGCTAACCTCACCACATGTGTGCGAGACAGGGGAAGGGCAGGTGACATGGAGGTAAGGGGCACTCTTGCCCTTTAATGAAGAACAATAATGAAAATTCCAGATTCGGGAGCCATAAGAAAGAACACTGGTGATAAATGAAATGATGACTGTAAGGCTTAATAATGAAAATGGACTAAGTGGCCATGGTGAACAGTGGTCCACACAGAATTCAGCCACAATTCCCCTCTCCTTCCAGCATCCACAGAACGACAGGGACTGGATGGTAGAGAGCACCTGTCAGTGCCCTTGAGGTTGGTGGAAGGAACAGAAGCACAGACCTGGGCTGAGGGTCACTGTCAACCCTGTAGATAACCACAAAGGCAACACCAGGCAACAGCAGTGCAGGGAAACAGACACCACCTCAGCTGAGTCTGTCACTGTCTGTACAATGGGGGGTCCCAGGGCCTTCCTCACAGAATCCCATGAGGGCCACGTGGGACAATCTAAGCAAATGTTCCTGGAAATACCTATGAATGTGTGGGGGATGAGTAATAATGAAGGATTTGAATAAAAACGCTGATGATAAAAAAGTAAGCAGTGACTTGGAGGATGACAAGATCAAGAATCAAAAAGATTTCAACAGCTTTGAACGAAAGAGAAATATCACTTGACACTAAATCAAGACAAATCATCCCACACTTAGGTTGAAAACCAGCCTGGTGAGGGCACAAAGGTGTGAGAGAAGGGTCAGTGACAGGCATGATGAAGTTGGGGCTGGTGGTGTGATGTGCTGGCAGGAAAGGGGGAGCGACCTTGGCCTGCACTGCGACGGCCGGGTCACCGCAAAACGTGCCACTTGACACATGTGTGTCACCTATTAACTAAAGAATATTATTGGATAGAGAAAAGGCATTGCTTCAGTGAACTCCGTCTGAGTCAGGGGTATTTTGTCCCCCTTTGGTCACAAATTGTGACAGGAGCTGTCAACAAGCTGGAGTACAGCCAGCACTGGCAGTGTGACCTGAAGGAGTTGACTTAATGTCTCCCAGCCAAGCCTCATTTTCCTCAATTGTCAAATAGGAATAACAGTTCCTGCCCCACAGAGCTGTCTTGAGGACCAAATGAAATGACATATATCATAGCCTGGCACAGAGTCCACACTCAGAAAGGCCAGTCACATGTCACGAGGCCTCAGCCCTCCAGGTGTCCACTCGCAGGCATCTTCTCCATATGTCTGCGGTAATCTGGTTTGACCCCAGATCAGTTTCCTTCTGACCCCTTATCTTCATCCGTGGGGTGCCCCTCACTACCGCCACCCCATGGAGCTCAGTGGGCACCTGCTCCGAGACACGCCAATAGATGATCCCAGCGCATGTTCCCCAGACTTAAGGCTTCAGTGTGTCTGAAATGTCTTTTCCAGTTTATACATTTTTTCTGTTTTTTGAGAAAGAGTCTTACTCGGTCATCCTGGGTAGAGTGCCATGGTCACAGCTCACAGCAACCTCAAACTCTTGGTCTCAAGCAATGCTCCTGCCTTAGCACCCCAAGTAGTTAGGACTATAGGCAGCCACCATGCCCAGCTAGTTTCTCTATTTTTAGTAGAGACCAGGTCTAACTCTTGCTCAGGCTGGTCTCAAACTCCTGAGCTCAGGCAATCCACCCGCCTCAGCCTCCCGAAGTGCTGGGATTACAGCCCCAGCACCCAGCGATCATATCTGAGATGGAGCTGAGCACCTGCCATGCTCCAGGACGGGGAAACAGCAGAGTGAGGTGAGCAGTCCCCACTCTCACCCAGTTTATAATCCACTGGGCAAGTCAGATGATTAGAATGTGCCCACACATGCTGAGCACATAAGTAACCCCAGATGAACAGCATAAGAAGCACAGAATAGAAGAATCCTACCATGGAGGCCTCCAGAGCCTCCTAGAAGAAGGGGCACAGCACTGAGCACTCCCCAACACACAAGTGGCTGCCTCTCCATTGGGTGCCAGAGGGTCCCAGCCCAGCTCCCTACCCAAGGGGAGACACCTCTCACTCCAGGCTCCTGTGGCAATTTCCCCAAGAGGGCCCGGATGCCCCTCCCAGGAGCTCCACCCTGCCCACAGTCCTCCCACTTAATTACACCCTCCCTCTTCCAGAGTTAAGCTCTCCTTAGGGCCTGCCCTGGGTCAGCCCTGCCTGGTAGAACCTGCTGGGCCAGAAACACACCTGGATATGCTCTCTCTGGCTCTACAACTCATGTACCTTCCCAGGAGCCACCCCTCCCTGCTCTTCTACACCTCTCCCCCAACTCCCCACCCCTGGCAGCTCCAACAGGCACAGAGATGATTTCCAGGGGGGAAAAGGTCACAGCTACCACAAAAGCCTCTCCAGGGGCAGGGAGGGGACACCACACTGCTGGGTAACATAGTAAGGCTTCCCCCAGTCCCAGCACAGATGGGGACATGGCCTGGGACCAAGCGGGAATCATCTGTGAGGAATGTGTCCAATTGCAGCAGTGGGCTGGTCTCAGGGTAGCAGGGGGACCCTGGGATTTTCTACCAGCTCAAGGAAAAGCCACCATGCTGCTGAGAACACTGCCTTCGCTCACCACGGCCACCATTTGTCATCCCACACAGCTCAGGTGGTCCCCACAGTTGCCAGGAAGGATCCAATGCCACCTGCAGGGAGCCCCAGCTGGAAGGGAGAGTACACACACGGCAGCCAAGACCCAGAAAGAGGCCTGGGCACTGGGCACAGGAGGTGTCGTGTCCGGCCTGGAGACGTAGGAAGCCTTCTGGAAGAGCTTGCCTTCCAAAGGCATCTTAAAGCTAGGTTGAATGGAGTGGTGGATTTGGAAAAAGCAATAACCCAGACCATGCAATCTTTTTGTTTTGAGGAAGCCACTGTGAGTTTGCAGGCCCCTCAAACTCTCCCTCTCATTGGGGAGGGGGTAGTTCCTGAGGCCTGGGAAGGGGGCTTAAATCAAAAGGAGGGGACTTCTGCTTTAGAGATTTGTGAAGAAGGCCAGGGAATAGGAAGGACAGCTTTTCATGAGACCACTTCTCAGCTCAACTACTCCTTTGAAGTCCAGGCCCAGGAATGCTCCCCTGGGAAGCCTGCCAGCCTCCCCCGGAGAGGACTGGGGTGGTGGGAGGCTCTGACAGGCAGGCTTCCCGAGCCAGTCTTCCTGGAGCCACCTCCTCTGCTGTGTGAATCCACCTGTCACAGCACACCAGGTCCCTTGCCATCCACCACTGACCCAGTGAAGGCCAATATGCTAAGACAATGGGTGCTGTGGAAGTGACAGAGCTGTTATCTGACAAGGCATCTTTGGGTGAGGAGAATAGAATGATTTCTTAAACCTGTCTCTTGAGAATTTGTGAGAACGAGTTTTTTAAGATAGTTTGGCAGGTTAAAAAGGGTGAGGGATGGGGTCAGCTGATTGGCGGCAGGTGAGCTCATAGGGCTGGGATGCAGAAATTATCTTCCCAGCTGGGAGGTGTCCAGAGCAGGACACTTCAGTCTGTTGGATCGGTTCCCAAGCCCATCTAGGGTCTGGTTGGTGTAGGAGATCTCCAAAATGCAAAGTCTGAAAACACCTTAAAGACCCACTAACGATTTACAAACCAATGTTAACAATGTAACCCTACTGCTTGGGATTTAGAACAGTAATGGTATCTCCAGAATCCCAGATCTTAGGCTTTACAGCAGTGACGTCATCCGCAGAATTAGTGGGGACAAGTCACTAATCTTGCCTGTCAGGGAGGATAGTGCCATTAAGCAAGTAACCAGTCAAAGCATCACGGAAGTTAGGAAGCAACGGCTGGTTAACTTCTGGCTGTATCTGTACTTTTTATAAAAATCAGACCTTGATTACTGTTTTTTCCTTGTGCCTCGGCATTATTTTAATATAGATGGTTTCAGATTGGGAAGGGGGTCCGAGTCCCCCTGGGCCCGTGTGGCCCTCCAGGCAAACCACTCTTTCCCTCCTTGTGCACCCAGGAGACCCCCGGGGCAAGTGACAAATGGACGGAATCAATCTAATGAGATCAGAGGAGCAGTCTTTGAAAATCACAGAGATGTATGGATGTGAGGCTGTTCAAACCTTGTTGTAAGAGATGTGGAAACACTCTAAAATCAAAGACACAATATGAATGCCAAAGAAACGTAGAGGGGAAAAGCCCATGTTTCTGGTCCTCTCTATTCCTGATGCCTCCCCTTCCTCCTTCGCCCCTCCTTCCCTTATTTCCAGATCAGAACCACTGAAAACAAGCTCCAACTGTGTGCTTCCAACACTGCAGTCCACTGCCATGCTGCTGTTGGAAGGGAGAGAGCGTCCCTCTGAGTGCAGCCCAGGCGGCAAGTGCAGAGCACAGCTTGTACTGTACAGCTTGGAGCACAGCTTCAGGCTCAGGGGCCTGGCCAGGCAAGGGTAGGCACTGGGCAGCTTGTGTGGACACAGCCCTGGCTGGATCCCGGAGGAGCACACGGTCCCTGCCCTCAGGATGCTCTGGGAGGACAGGGACACAGGATCCTAGGGACGCCACAGCCATGACAGACCAGCAGCCAGAGCCAGCAGTGATCACTGGGGAGGAGGGAGGACAAGAACAGAGAGAATACCGGTGGTACCAAGTTCCAGGAAGGCTCCCCAAAGGGGGGATTATAGCAGATGGGCAAGGCAACCACTCATTCATTAATTTATTCATCTGTTTCTGTTAAGTTCAGACATTCTGAATAACCAAGGACACAGAAAGGGACAAAGCATAGTTCCTCCCTTGGAGAGGCTCTCAGCCCTGAGGAAAGGACAGACACACCTACAAACAACCCTGGGCCTGGAACAAGGCCACGCACATCCCAATGCATGTGTGTGCAGAGAGGTGATGCAGGCACAGCCATGTGGGCCTGGGAAGACGCCAGGGTGCCACCAGCCAGGGGTGCATGCAAGGAGACAGGACATGTGCAGACGGCAAGGGTCACCAGGCAGGAGCACAAGCCATGGGACAGAACATAGGAGCCACCTGGCAGGGGCGCAATGCAGGGAGACAGGAGCACAGCAGGATGGGCCATTGTCTCACCCGGCTGAGCAAGTGGGTGCCAGGGAGGAAGGTGAGGGGCAAGGCTGGCTGGGCCCAGACTTAGAGGGGTGTGTGCCCAGCCATAGGCATGGGGCCCCTGGAGGATGCCAGCAGGAGGGGACATGGTCATCCTAACCTGAGGCATGGGTCATCCTCCCCTGCTGGGCTGGCAGGGGAGGGGACCCAGGGGCTGAGCCAGGGTGGGTGATGAGGACAGGTGAGCCAGCAGCAGGAGCAGGCAGTCTGGGAAGGGTCCCGGGCCCCTCAGTGCTTGAAGTGAGGCCAGGTGCTGATGATGTTGTACAAAGCCTGCCCAGGGGACAGGGTGCTGGTCACATCACTATGGCCCACCAGGAGGTAGTCAGGAGCCAGGTACCCCTTGGCCACAGCGCACTGGATCAGGTCCTGGGCTGTCTCCAGCGCCACAGCATTTGGAGGCTTTTCTGCAAAACACATTTCCCCATTAGTCATTAGGGTCTCACAGTCTCTTGATTAGGGAAAGGGGAGTGCTAGATTCCAGTCTCCCTCTCTCCCACTCTGCCCCATCCCACCATCTTCATAGCCAACAAATTCACATAAATGGTGACAATCAGACACAAAAAGAAAAGGCCATTGTGTTCCCTGATTCCTCTGTGCAAAGCCTCTTCCAGAAAGTTAAAGACCTCTCTAGAGGAAAACTATAGTGCCACACAGGCCCTCTGTGTAGGGCCGGAGCAGGGTGGCACCACCGGACCATCTGCTGCATTGACCCTCAGGCTGCAGTGCCCACAGTGTTGTTGCAGGGGCCACCAAGGAAGGGGATGCATTGGCCAAGTGAGGCATAAAGGCACCAAAGCGTGCAAAAGGTTTTTTCTCCCTTACTCCATGCTAGTCCTGGATATGTCAGGAAAGAGAGCTGGGGATTCGGTGGGTAAGCTTGGGGTAAATGCTCTGTCTGGGAGGGGGTCCTGGTGACATTTCATCCTGTGTTGAAAGTCCACTTTAAAGCTAAAATGTGCCACTGCCACCATCAGGCACTGCCTTGTTGCCTTCCCCCTGCACTTCCCAGACAGCCCACATGATGCTTGACCCCAACCCCTGGGTCCCCTTACCTACAAAGTAGCCCATGAAGGCAATCCCCAAGGCAATGTCATTGTAGCCATAGGTGTGCGAGCCCTGGACATGCCAGCCAACCCCTTCATACACACCACCATCTTGGCCCACGAGGAAGCTAGCACGGGCAAAGGAAAATGAAGAAAATCACTCTGGGAAGCAGAATTTGCTTCATTCACTCCTTCAATCACTAATTCATTCTTTCATCCATTGTCAGATATTGACTGGATGTCTCTTACCAAAGTGTACAGAGACGAAAACCATGATCCCCAGCAACGTGACCTTCAACCTTTGTTCCCCTCACTCCACTGAATCTCACCCCTCTGAGGCAACAGTGAGCTCCCCAGACTATGGACAAAAGACACTGGTTTACTGCGGGACCACACTGAGCCAGGTGCCCACTCTCTTCCTTGGGCTTCCACAACCTATACCCTACTGATTCTCCCCCACCCTGCTGCCTCCACCCACTTTCCTTCCTCAATAGCCCCCTTTGGCCTCTCTTTCACCTGGCACAGTCACCATCAACAATCACTGTTCCCAGAACTTCTGTTACCTCCTGTAAAAGCCGCCTGTGCAGACCGATCCTTTTCTGTACTTCCCCAGCTAGAAAACCGGCACTGTCCTGTGTGCCCATCTTGTCCTCTCCCTGTGTCAGCCCCATCAGTCATGCCCCTAGCATGGGTTTCCTGTGCACTTTTCCATTCCTCCACTTTGCTCTGCACCAGCAGCCACCAACCTGCCCCATGTCACTGGAGCAACAGCTCCCCACCCACAGTGCTGCCTCCTGTCAGCCATTCTTACAATAGTACCCGCAGAAATTTTCCAAAAAAACAACTTCCATCATATGCCAGGACCTTCCAAATAGTCTCCAGTTGCTTTTCAAAGGGTCAGCCTCTCAAGGTCAATCCCATGGCCCCAAAAATGTGGCTCCTGAAAATGTGGCTCCCGAAGGCCTCTTCTGCCTGACCTGTCAGTGCTTCTCTCTTGGGAATCTTTTTTAGGTCTGAGTCAAGCTTCTTTAAATTCCTCAAAGACATCTATCTACTCTGTCTGAACCCAAGCCCCTTGCGAACACTGCTCCTTCTCCTCCTTGTTCTGACTAAACCCACTTCTGGCCCTAGTCCCTACTGAGACGTCTCTCCCTGCGGGGGCCCTTCTCTGACCCTGGTCAGTCCCTCAGAGCACTGGTTAGAGTCTCATCCATCACTTTAAATTGCAATCACACAATTATTCTCTCTCTCATTCCTGTCTGTGAAAGATGTCAGGATCAGAATGGACTCAGTGTGGCATATTAGCAAAGTAAGTAAATACAACTGGGAGGCCAAGAAGGGAGGGTCTTGATTCACACACACCCATGACTCTCTGGAGGGCTCCTGTGCACATATACCTGTAACAGCAACTTCTGCCAAGGACTTTCTAAACTGCAGCTTGCTACGTGAGTCACCAGGACAGCTATCCAGATGCACAAAAACACTTGCATGACACACTGAATAGCAGAAGACATCAACAAATGGAAGAACATACCATGCTCATGGCTGGGAAGAACCATCATTGTTAAAATGTCTATACTACCCAAAGTAATCGTGCAATCCTCATTAAAACACCATCATGCTTTAAAAACTTGAAAAAATAGTTCTTCACATCATATGGAACCAGGAAAAAAAACAAATAATCAACACAATTCTAAGAAATAAAATGGTATTGGCATAAAAATAGAGGCATAGATCTATGGAACAGAATAGAGAACATAGAAATGAAACCAACTTTATATTGACATCTGATCTTCAGTAAACCAAACAAGAACACACACAGGGCAAAAGAATTCCTATGTAATAAATGGTGCTGGGAAAACTAGTAGCCACATGTAGAAGACTGAAACTGGACCCACACCTCTCGTCACTTACAAAAACTAACTCATCCTGGATGAAAGAGTTAAATCTAAGACAGGAAACTAAAAACTCTAGAGGACAGTGTCTGGAAAACTCTTAACTATAATGCCCTAGAGAAAGATTTTATGAAGAAGACCCTATTGACAATTGTGACAACAGAAATAAATGGGACTTGATCAAGGTAAAAAGCTTCTGCACAGCTAAGGGCACAGTAAACAAAACAAACAGACACTCTTCAGTATGGGAGAAAACATTTGCATATTATGAATCTGACAAAGAGCTAATAACAAAGAACTCAAACAAATCAACAAAAATCAACAAAAAAAAAAGAGCAAATAACCCAATTAATCACTGGTTAAGAGACAGGAACAGAAACCTTTTCCCAAGAAGACAGACAAATGGGACAGAAAAAAACACAAAAAGACACTCATCATTTGTAGTCATTAGAGAAATGCAAACCAAAATCACCTTCAAATATGACATAACTCAGGTGAGAATAGCCCACATCACAAGGACCCCAATGCTGTAGACACTAAAAAGGGTGCAGAGAGAGAGGAACACTTATACTATGTGGGTGGATTGCAAATTAGTATGGCCTCTTTGGAAAGAAGTATAGAGAATCGTCAAAGAGCTAAAAGTAGATGTTCCGTTTGATCCCTTAATCCCATTACTAGGAATCTATCTAGAAGAAAAACAATCATTTTGTCATAAGGACATTTGCACTCTAATGTGTGTAGCTGCTCAACTCATAATCACAAAGATGTGGAAACAACTCATGTGCCCATCAACCCATGGATGGATTACTAAACTATGGTATATGTATACCATGGGATACTATTCAGCCATAAAAAAGATGGAGACTTTACATCTTTTGTATTTACCTCTGTGGAGTTGAAGAACATTCACCTTAGTATCTCAAGAAGGGGAAAGCATTAGCTGGGCGTGGTGAGGGGTTGCCTCTAGTCCCAGCTACTTGAGAGGCTGAGATAAGAAGATTGCTTGAGTCTAGGACTTTGAGGTTGCTGTGAGTTATGACACCACAGCACTCTAGCCTATGTGACAGAGTGAGACTCTGTCCCCCCCCACCAAAAATAAGGAAAAGTAAGCACCCTATGTACCCAATATTAATTTGAAACTAATAGATGAACAACAGCAAGTCCACACAACAGAAAAAAACACAATTAAATTCAAGAAGAAGGGGAGGTGACTTGATAAGCTCAAGGGGCACAACGTGGGGTATATGGCACATCTCCTGGGTACAGAACTCAGCTACAACTCAGATGCTACCTAACAAATGCAAACAATGTAACGTAATCCTAGGTACCCTTTTATTAACTTGAAATTAAAAAAAAAAAAGAAAAGAAAAGGAGGGTCCCACTTACTGATATCCAATGTCACAAAATCCCCGTGTGTCCATGTGAAAGGACTGGGTGTTCCGGACGAGAGTCTGGCAGTCCATGGATACATTACAGCTGGTCTGAGCTGTGTGGATGATAATGACGTATTTCGCTGGGAGGCTCATTTCAGGACAATGTGTCTCTCTGGCTTCCCAAGTAGATCGTGGGATGATGTCGGGGCAAACTGTGGTGAGGTAGAAAACCAAGAAAATGGGAATTTGCCTTTTGCCCCCTTGTGCATGATCTCACAACCCAGCCTCCAGCACCCAGAGCACAACCCAGCACAAGCTTGGCTGCAGGATTCTAGGAAACCCTGGTCAGGTGGCTAGACCCAAGGGGCTGGGGCACAGATCTACAGC
Source organism: Arctocebus calabarensis (assembly GCA_963573935.1). Lineage (NCBI taxonomy): Eukaryota > Metazoa > Chordata > Mammalia > Primates > Lorisidae > Arctocebus > Arctocebus calabarensis. Next base: position 13,017 of record CAUYON010141676.1, read on the forward strand.
TCTAATAACTGCAGAAGCCAATGTGTACACAGAAATAAAAGGACTGCTGGTCATTTTCCTCCTCAGACAAAGTACGTGGGCATGCTTACACATACAGCACAACACCTGCAGGGGTGCACACTTAGGTAATGAGGCCAACTGAGCTGATCAGAGGTACTTGAAAATAATTCAAAATCTATAAAGAACTCCACAAATATTAAGGAATTATCATTATTGCAGATAGTACCTGTCCAAAATAAGAAAACAACTTTATTTAGATATTTATAATTTTAAAAAACTAATTTAAAATTATCATTAAGTCCAAGAAAAGGCTTTCTTATTAAGTTTAACAGTTTTAAGTCACAGCTTATTCATTTCAAAATAGTGCATCATTTTTGTTACTCAGCTTTGTAGATATTCACTCTGATGTCAGCATAATCTGTGAACTCAAGTTTTCCTAAGCCCTGGGGCCATGCTGCAGGCTGGCTGGTTTTGCATTTAGGAAAGCATGTGTATCTATGTGTCCTCAGATACACAGGTAACAGTACCCCACTCTACTCCCCTGCTCTGTTTTCCTCCATAGCCTTCCTGCCATCTAACATCAAGTCTATCTTGTTTGCTCATGTTCCTCTGTCTTTGATCAGTGATATGAGAGCTATCTGATGCTGAAGACTTTCATCTGTTTTTTTCAAGGATGAGAAGAGTGCCCAGTACTTAGAAGTATTCAGCAAGTATTTGTTGACTGAGTGAAAATACATGTGCATATTTGTTTTAAGAATAAGTCCATGAAAACCCAATTATAGCACAGGAATACAGGGAAAGGGGAAAGGGAGGGGAGGGGTTGGGGAGGATGGGTAGAGGGAGGGCAATTAGTTGGAACACACCTACGGTGCATCTTAGCAGGGTACTGGCAAAACTTATTAAAGGTAGAGTATTAATGTCTTTATATAGTGATCAAGGAAATGCCATGAAGGATATCTGTAACAGTA
>CAUYON010141680.1:0-16322 GCA_963573935.1 Arctocebus calabarensis
GCTTTTTTTTTTTTTTTTTTGTATAGACAGAGTCTCACTTTAACACCCTTGGTAGAGTGCCATGGCGTCACCCTGCTCACAGCAACCTCCAGCTCTTGGGCTCAAGCGATTCTCTTGCCTCAGCCTCCCAAGTAGCTGGGACTACAGGCACCCGCCACAGCGCCCGGCTATTTTTTTGTTTTGCAGTTCGGCTGAGGCCAGGCTTGAACCCGCCACCTTCGGTATATGGGGCCGGCGCCCTACTCGCTGAGCCACAGGAGCCGCCCACATTTCTGTGCTTTAAAGTCACCTGGGAATGTTCTCTGTGCGATTATGCCACCAACAGGGTATGTATTTGTGTTTTGCCTTTTAGAAATTGCTATAAATATTTTAGTTCTTTTTTATAATTACCTACAACATTTATATGTGACAATGTTGAATTTTACCTGAGGCCTGTGCCCCTGCAGAACAGTGAAGGTTAAAGGGATTCCTCCCAGTCTTTAGTGTTCCGGAAAAACACCTTAGTACCAAAAACACCTTTTCCCACATGACTTCCATGAGGTCCATGGGTATCCCCTTGTTTATCTGTGACAAGGCCAGGTCCAGACCCTCCAAATTCCCATTCTCGGCCTCATAAATAATTAGCTAAATGGCCTGAACCCATTGCTCTATCGGAAAACAAAATGCTTGTTAGCAAAACTTTGGCTAAATTTCTCTGCTTCCTCCTAGATCCTCAACTTCAGCCAACTCTCAGCCTGAGACAGCAGGCAGCCCCTGCAGGGCGGAGACTGGCCTCGGGTGGAACATTCTGCAACCGGCTCAGTCCCATCCCGCCACCCTTTCATCCCACTTCCCGCACCTGGTCCTTTTTAGCCTCCTGTGCTCCTCTCTGTAAGAGAGCCCCCTTTGGCCTAACCCTTGCAGGTTGTGTGGTCACAGTGCTCTCCCCTTTGTTGCAGTCACCACCCCTCCCCTCCTCTATCAAAACAATCCCTTCCAATAGGTGTCTCTTTACTCAGCCCTGATTTGTTTTCTATTTGCCGGATACTTGCAAAGTCAAGTCTACAAAACAAGGCGCATTCTGAGATGTCTACCTTTGCTATCCATTCTCTCTCCCTGTAAGTAATATTTTTCCTTTTAATTTTTTTTTTTGTCACCCTCAGTAGAGTGCTTGGCATCCCAGCTCACAGCAACCTCCAAATCTTGGGCTCAGGTGATTCTCTTGCCTCAGCCTCCCAAGTAGCTAGGACTACAGGTGCCTACCACAACGCACAGCTATTTTTATAGACGGGGGTTTCACTCTTGCTCAGGCTGGTCTCCAACTTGTGAGTTCAGGGCAATCCACCTGCCACAGCCTCCCAGAGTGCTAGGATTACAGGCATGAGCCACTGCATCTGGCCCCTCTTTTTTAGTTTTGATTTATCTTTTCATTAAATAAAATATATATGAGGCTGGGCACAGGGGTGTATGCCTATAATCCTAGCACTCTGGGAGGCCAAGGCAGGCAGATTGCTTGAGCTCAGGAGTTTGACACCAGCCTGAGCCAGACCCTGTCTCTTCAAAAAACTAGCCAGGGAGCCTATAGTTCCAGCTACTCAGGAGGCTAATGCAAGAGGATTGTTTGAGCCTAAGTTTCAGGTTGACGTGATCTATATAATGCCACGTCACTCAACCTCGGGGCGACTGAGTGAGACTCTGTCTCAACAACAACAGAGACAAGATGATCCCTGGTCGTACTCTCCTCCCTGGTGTTTAGGACAGTGGTCACCAACTGCACACACCTGCTCCCATCTCCAGGGAAGAGCCTCTTCCTGAGAACAGCGTGGCGAGGAGACCGCTTAGCTGCTTTGCCTGAGGAATCTCCTGAGATTTCAATGAGATGAAAACATCTGTGAGCCAGTGGACCTCAAGCTTGAGTGAGCACCCCATCATTGGGGAGGGAGGGCTGTTAACAGGTCTCACCCCCATCTCTGATTCAATAGGCCTGGGGTGGGAGGCTGAGAATGTGCATTTCTCACAAGTTCCCAGTGCTGCAGCTGCTGCTTATGGCGGTGGGGGTAGCAGACTTTGCCGTCAAGGGCAGGACAAACGCCAGTGTTAATGAACGCTCCGTGTGCCTGAGCCCTGGCCTGACATTGCAGTTTGGGGCACTCTAGGGCCTCTCCCCAAGGTGTGGTCCATGGACCAGCAGCCTCACCCGGCAGCTTGTCAGAAATGCAGGACCTGTCTCCCCCCACTAAGATCAGCATCTAGTTTATCAAGATGCACAGGTGCGTCAGCTCCTTACAGTGTGAGGCGCTGCCCTCAGCCTCTGAGCCTCCACGTTTATCTGCCGGTGGTAGTTGCCACCCTAGAGCACAAGCTCCAGGACCCCCTCTCTCACCTGCTGGAGGGGACTCCTTCAGCCTCCTGGTCCCGCCACAGCTGCCCCAGGCCTGGGCAAAGTGGCACCCGGAGGCTTGGCAAGCCACGGATTGAATGCCTGTCTCCAGGGTCCACTTCTTCCTCCCCTTCTGGGTCCCTCAGCGGTGGTAGAAGCTGTCCCAGAGGGATGGCAGCCTGAGGTGCCCTGCTGCCTGCTTTTAGACTTCCCTGAGAAGACTAGATTTATCTCCTGACAAAATCCATGGTTGTGGGCCTAAATAGGAAGGAAAGGACTCGGAAGGGGCAGAAGAGGTGCAGGATGGGGCCTCTACCAGCCCAGCTGCCCCGTCTGCTTGGCAAGGGGCTGAAGCTGCTGGGCAGAGCAGTGTGTGTGTGTGTGTGGGGGGAGGCTGAGGGAGCCTTGGGGAGTCAGGGCCGAGGGATTGGAGTTTGTCCCTCAGTTCCAAGAGGGACAGCAGCTTCTGTCTGCGAGGCTGGCCTGGGCACTGGAAGTTTCTGGAGCAATGAGAGAAAGCCCCAGAGATGTGCCAGGCCCCTGGGAGGGAAGGGCCTCCCCGCCTGTGACGGGACGCCTTGTTCTGAGGCTCAGAGCATTGATTCTCCTCCACCCCATGTTGTCCTCCCACAGGACCAGCAAATCCTTGGCCATCAGTTCCCTTAGCTCTTCAGCTCAGCCCTGACCCGGGCTGCTCCTCTTTCTCTCACTCCAATTCCAAAGAGAGCTCCCCAGGAGGCAGATTCCTCCCCCACCTTTCCTCTGCATGGGAAAGATGCCCACCCGCTTCTCGGCTTGTATGTCCTGCCTTCCGTGGACGTAGGCAGAAACCAACCTCAGCCCTCCTCTGGCCAAGGGCCTGCTGGGGACGAATGTGGCTCCTGGGCTGGACAGGGGTGTGGGTTGCTGTTTGTGATCAGGTCGGGGGCCTGCTGAGTGATCACATCAAGAGACATCCAGAACTCTGTCCTCTGTGTTTTCATGGAATCCCCTTGCAGCCCCGTCATGGAGGTGTTATCTCATTTTACAGATGAAAACACTGAGGCTAGTCATGCCCTGCTCAAGGTCACGCAGTCAAGAAGGGGTCATCTGAGTCCAAGCCCCGCTCATTCTAACAACTAAGCCAAGGAGATGGAGGAGGTCATGGGTCCTAGATTGGGACTCTCAGTTCTGAGGCCTGAGGACGGCCCTGCCTTGCTGGCTACCCAACGTCCCAGCATGTGGCTGGCTCACTGAAGGCTGAGTAGCCAAAAAAGCTCTCTCTGCAGAGCTCCCTCTCTTCTCTGTCAGCTGGTCAAGTGGGAGGTGCTACGCCCCATCTGGCATCACAGCACGTCATTGCCTTGGTCCTCATCTCCCTACTCCTACCTGGTGCCAAGTGCCGGAGCACTTCTGGAACCATCTGCGGGGTGTGACATCAGAAGCTGATGGCCTGATATCCTTAGGCCCTGCCCACTGGAGTTGGACCATAGAGGGCAGCTGAGGGGATGGTTGGTGTGTGGGCTGGGTTTGGATAGGGCTGAACCAGCAGCCTGAGGAAAGGGTTGATCTCAAGATCACCGTGGCAGGTGTACATTTCAGGGATGACTGTGACACGCGAAGAAACAGAAAGACAGCTCAGCAAAAGCGAAGAAATGCAATGCTTTTTTTCATTAAGGAATTTATTTCCCTTTAAAAAACAACAGTGGTTCAATCGAGATCCAGCAGCATTGTGACATTAGACTGAACGTACAGAGTCAGAACAGCAGGAGGACAGAGGCTGCTGCCTTCAGGAATGACCTCCAAGGGAGCTGTTGCCATTCACCATTGTTAAAGTCTCCCTGAAAAAAATAGAAACCTTTGGATGCTAGAATGATTATTATTGTTTTAACAACACCAACAACTGCTAAACTCCTCTAATTGAGAACACTTGCTTTGGGCCTATTAAAAAAATGACCAGGGGAAGGACACCGAGCTGCTTCTTTGGGGGGGAGTGTTTTTCCCTCCTAGGGAGAGCCAGCTTTCCAAATGTTTTAAATCACTGTCCCCAAGACAAGCCTATAATTTGAGGCCAGATGAGACACCACAGACCCGGGCAGGTCTGAGCTTCAGCATCTGGGTGATTGGTTGTGAAGGCAGGTGCAGAAGTGGCATGGGGGACAAGGCGTCCCCACTGTGGTCGGTTGTGATGAGGAAGGTTTAAGCTCTCTGCTGTTTGTAACTCACACGGCTGTGCCACTTTCAAGTGCACAGAGATTTCATACTTACTACCTTTCCCTAGTAAAGGCTAGAAAGTTAGATGATCTGATCTCGGAGTGTCAGGTTAGAAAACGGGGATAACCGAGAGGTTGGGTTGGAAGGGGACAAGCATTCAGCTGGATATGCACGCACATGAGGAGCCCAAGGGAGAGCTGAGCATCACTCAGGTGACTCCTCTCCCTTGCAGAGATTTCTGGTCATCCAAGAAGCCCCTGTTCCCTTTGTCAAAGCCCAAGATGCCCCCTCCAGTGTGAGATCAGCAGCTCAGTGAGAAAGTCTTTGTGGGAAACTGGAACAGATGACTTGAGCCTTTCGAGAAAGTTTAGGGTGTGGGAGAGAAGGAATTTCAACAGAGGGCCTGTGCTCTGTGGACAGGCATGGAGAATCCCAGCATCCCCATGGCTCACCTGGGCTTGGGGGAGGCAGCGACATGCTACTTGTGCTTTCAGTGCAAAGGCGGTGCCAGGCGTGGTGCCTCTAGAGCTCGCTGCCAACATCTCCCTCTGGGCTGCCCACTGGTGTGCATGTAACCAAGGCCACTCTGCTGTGTGTGGCAGGCCAGGCCTCCCACCACCTGCCTCTCCAAGATGAGCAACGTGCCTCAGGAAACAAGGGGACCCTCTGTGGCCACTCAAGACGTAGCTACATAAGAGAGCAGCCCTCAGCCTCGCGGTTTAAAAAGGGATGCTCCCAGGTAAGAAAGATTTGAGAAAGAGTTGATGTGGGACGTGGATGCACCCTCCACACAGTGAGGACAGGCCCTTCTTGATATTCCAGGTGACAGACTGGGGGTGAGCCCTGAGGGGCTCGAGAAACACTCATTGTCATGGTGACTGTGGCAGAGACCACCCCGCCCACTGGGGACAGCAGCTGGTCTCCTATAAAGTAGAAGCAGAGTCACTTCAGAGAGACTGTACGTCTCATCTCGAAGGCACAGACTCAGTGAATGTACGGTGAGAAAGAGCAAGAGAGGCCCCTCTGCGGAGAGTGCAAATGCTCCCTGTCCAAAAAGGCCTTCTTGTAGACAGGTGGAGGGCAGAAAGTGTTGTCTGTTTTTAATTTAAAAATGTCTTTTTAAAAATGCAGCTATAGAAACCAAGGTTGGAGTGGGAGAAGGTGGGGAGAAGGGTTGATTTTCAGGCACGGTTCTGAAGACTCCCCTTCCCTTGCTACGGGCAATGGATGGGCCAAAAGGAACAGAAGATTTAACAGGCCAGTGACTCTGTCCTCGTCTCCTGCGGGCACACGAAGGAAGACTCAGGTTATCGCAGGAGTCCACGCCTGTGTGTCAGCATCGCTAAAGTGCTCATGACACGGGAACCCGCCAGCTAGACTTAGGTTTTCTTTCTTGCTCCTTTGGGGTTCTCTTCTGCAAATGGATAGTGCATTGGCTTTCAGGCGTAAGAAGAAGAGACAGCATCTCAACACTGATCCATTCCATAAGGACTGAGTTGCTGGGAACTGGGCAAGAGGCTGGGTGGGGGCCCTGGCCTGGTGACCGTCCTAAGAGGACCATCCTACTGTCCTCCTTTTCATCAAGAAAGATCAGCAAGGCCTGAGGATCTTGAAACACTGTTCAGAGTGTGTCCCACTTCCTCAGCAGAATAACCCGAATATGGCTGTGTTTGTTTTTAGCCCCAGAAAGGTAACGGAAGCAGCCTCAAGAGACAAGGCTGGTCTCAAAGAAAATAATACTGCAGATTAAAAAGGTTTGAAGGAAGCCCAAATGATTTCCTCTCCCCAGTGGGTTTGTTAAATGACCTCAAAAAGATCAGTCCCAAGGGTCAGGCCTCATCATGGCAGCATGCCCCAGGACCCTTGGGCAAAGTTTGGGGCAGGGCACAGAAACTGGGACAAGGAGCTGGCGTGCTCACCAGTCTCCTGTCTACAAGCTGCCTGCATCACCCAGAGAAATGTGTTCAGACTGTCACACACTGTGGCCTACACAGTGGTTCTCCCACTCTGGGGTCATGAGAATGACCTAGTGAGCTTTTTAAAGATGCCGGTCCCTAAAATCTGCTTCTAGAGGTTCCCTTTCTGTAGGTTAGGGGTGGAACCTGGGAATCTGCATTTGACAGAAGGAACCAATGCAGGTGGTGCAGGGCCCACACTGGTAGAGACCTTGGCAGCTGCAGGTGGCTGAGACCAGTTCTGAGGCAGAATTAGATGAGAGACTCAGCCAAGCAGGAGGGCAGTGAGATCTACCACTCACCCTGTCCTGGAGGGGAGGGCAGATGTGCTCCTGTCACTTCATGGGCTAGACAGCCATGCTACGGTGGTGTCAGGGAGGAAATGATGATGGGCTGGCCTTGAGCTCCTTTGGTGGCCCAGAGCCCCTGTGGGCATCCTGTTTGCCTAGAGAGACCACTTATCCAGGCCAAGTGGGCCAGCGAAGTGGTGGGGCCTGTGAAGGACTCTCAACCTTGTGACCACTTCAGGAGCGTTCTTGGCTGAGCCCTCCTCCCTACCCCTCTACAGGCATAAGGTGGCCATGTAGGACAGGCCCACCGACTCTCCCTTCCTGCAGCTTCTTTGGGCCCTATGGGTTTGAGACAATCAGGGCTCCATGAGTGACCCTTATGATCACTATGTGTCCATAAACGAAAACCCCCAAACACACGCCTCTGGTAAACTATTGACTTAGCAGTCGGGACCTGTTCAGAAAAAGGCCCAGCGCCCCTGGGCTGCAAATGTCCATCTGAGTCCCAGTTGCCTTCCAGAAGGAAGAGGAGACAGAGGTGGAAGCAACTGTGGCAAGGTGCACCCCTCAAGGAGAAGGGCACACCCCAGATGATGCCAGGGCCCCAACAGAGGATGTTCTGGCTAGGGTAGGGGTGGGGGAGTCCCAAGTGTGTTTTGAGCACTTAATTCAGGTGTTTACAAGATAACAGAATGGTGATACTGACATGAGGAAACGGTTATAGAGATGGATTTAGGTAAATACAACCAATTCTTTAAAGGTGAACCGTGAATCGTTTTCTACATTTAATAAAAACATTTTCTCATTTGAGGCTCTGGAAGTCTTGAGTCACATTATTTTTGGTAAACCCCTCCCCCCTAAAATGTCTTAAAACACATGGCTTGACAGTGGCTGCAGAGAAAATATACACCCTCAAAGTTGGACTTTCATTTAAATACAAATATACAAAATGTAAACTGAGACAATAGAGAAATTTACAAAACTTTTCTTTAAAAATAATAATAAGACAAAATTCAGTTCTAGTTAGGACGCTATTAAAATACGTGCAAGTTGTCATATCCAATCGGACTTCTATTGCAATGTTCGACAACAGTAATCCAGTCCACCCCGGCTGGAGCCGCCTCGGAAAACAGACCTGAGTGGAAATTTCTTTGAGAAACCTGGAGATTCTACGTCGACAGGTGGACGGCCTCCTTCCTCAGCTCCCGGACGGCTCCCCTGGCCGCCCGGCCAGAGCAGAAGCTCCGCTGGTTCCGCCTCTTAAGCAGGAGGGTCTGGGCTGCTTCCACCACAGACCTCAAGGCCAGAGTCAAAACTAGCTGCTGCCCGTGGAGTTAGAACTGACGTGGTTTGAATTTATGTGGTGATTAAAACTGGTCTTGGAGCTGGGCGAACTCTTGGAATTGTTCTGGTGCTGGGGTTGGCGTTGGGGTCGGGGAAAGAGGAAGAAATGGAGAGAACAGAAGAATGAATAGAACCCCAAATCAGGGAGGAGGCGGCCCTCCTACGATAACCACGTTGTTTAGGCCTGCAGGCCCGAGTCAGTCTGCCTGGGCTGGACTCAACTTCCCCGCTGGGTGACCTTCAGCATCGCTTAACCCCTTGGTTTCCTCCCCTGTGATATGGAATAAGAGCGGCATCTTCACAGCGTTGTTGGGAGAAGGAAGTAAGTTCAGGACACAGAGGGCTCTAGCAAGTGCCTGGCCTTGGGAAGCCTGGAGACTCTTCTCACTGCCCTTTGTTCCTCGGGGCTCCTGGGCAGCAGGGCCCTTCAAGTTGCAGGGAGGAGCAGGAGAGAGACAAGGAGCATTGGCTTTGCAGGGCCAGTGCCAGGCATGATGCTAAGGCCCCCTCCGCCCACCTCACTGTCCTCGTCACGACTCTGGGTGGTGGGTATTTCTATCCTGATGTTTCAGGTGGGCACACCAAGGCCGAGAGGAGATCGGTAAGTCGCCATACGACCAATAAGTACCAGGGCTGGATTTGAATCCAGGTTCAGAAGACTCTACATCAAGGCCTCTTTCCAGGGCCCAGGGTGGTTCTGAGGGTCCCGGCCATGAAGGGGAAGGGAGAGGTCATTCTTTCTGGACCTTCAGTCTTACTCAATGCATTGAAACACTGCATTTTTATATTATACAAACATGAGTATATTATGGAAGAGAATGGAAAACGTACATGGAGTTTTTAGACAAAACCATAAACACAGAGGCTTCAATCTGCATTTTCTCTACCTGTGTCTGATCTGCTTTCCCTGACCTGTTGTGCCCAGATCCTTCACCAGACGTGTGACCTTGGGCAAGCTCCTTCACCTCTCTCAGCCTCAATTTCCTCATCTGTGCAATGGGACAGTGACAGCAAGTGCTGTACTCAGACTTGGCTGGGACGTCCTAGGCCTTAGACAACAGCCCTTCACTGCGGGAGCGCTCAGTACATACCGGCCGAATGAATGAGCCATTGGGTAAAAGCCCAGGGTTTTGTGGAGATTAAATAGGAGAAGCTGTTGAAAGGCTCCTGGTCCGCAGTGGAGCTCCATAAACAGCTGGCCAAAAAGGGGCTACTGTGGTGGCCTTTGTAGTGGAGAAGAGGGGTGGGGTCAGTGGGCTCACTCTCCTGGGCTCTCCAGGCCCTCTTGGGGCATTTCTTTTATCTGGCTCACATCAACCCTTACCCTGGGGCAGGGGGCATGGCACCAATGACTGGGTCACCTCAGGAGCTTGAGGTTCTGTGGGACTGTAGACCTCTGTCCAGCACCAGCACCCCCTGTTCTCTATGATATGAAATCTTTTTTTTTTTTTTTAGACAGAGTCTCATTTATGTCCCCCTTGGTAAAGTGCTGTGGCGTCACAGCTCACAGCAACCTCAAACTAACTCTTGGGCTTAACTGATTCTTTTGCCTCAGCCTCCTAAGTAGCAGGGTATACAGGTGCCCGCCACAACACCCGGCTATTCTTTTTGTTGTTGTTGTTATTGTTGTTTGGCAGGCCCTGGGCTGCGTTCGAGGCCCAGGTGTATGTGGCAGGTGTTCTAGCTGCTGAACTACAGGCACTGAGCCTATGATATGAAATCTTTGTCTATATGGCTTGGCGCACATGGCTCAACGGGCTAAAGCGCCAGCCACGTTCACCTGAGCTGGCGGGTTCGAATCCAGCCCGGGCCCGCCAAACAACAATGACGGCTACAACCAAAAAAAAAATGGCCGGGCGTTGTGGTGGGCGCCTGTGGTCCCAGCTACTCGGGAGGCGGAGGAAAGAGACTCGCTTGAGCCCAGGAGTTGGAGGTTGCTGTGAGCTGTGATGCCACAGCACTCTATCCAGGGTGACAGCTTGAGGCTCTGTCTCAAAAAAAAAGAAATCTTTGTCTATATAATGGCTCTCAACCAGGAATAACTATGCCCCACGAGGGACATTTGGCAATGTCTAGAGACATTTCAGGCTATCACAACAGGGGAATGAGGTGCGTTACTGCATCTGGTGAATGGAGGCCAGAGATGTGGCCCAGCAACCTGTGATGCAAGGACACCCCCACCCCGCCCAACGAAGGATTAATGGTGACAAGGCCGAGAAACCTTGTGGAGGCAAGCTTTGGGCTGGGTCTGATGCTGCTTCTGCCCAGGAACCCCATCAGCCACACTGGGTGTCAGGGGGGCTTTGCACATGTTGGCTGTTCCTTCCAGGCTGCTATGAGCCCCTGGAGTAAGTGAATTCCGCAGCCCTGGTCTCTGCCAAGGGCCTTCCTGCTGCCTGTTGGGTGGCTGGGGTCCCAGGGCGGTTTCTCACCTGACGTTTGAAGAACCTCTGTAGCAGCCCTTTCTTGGGTGGTTCTGGGGGGTGACTTCTGTTCAGGTCCGACGAGAGGGTACCGTTAGGTCCAAATACATTCAGCTCCTTGAAGCATTCCGTCTCTATCATCTGGGAAGGCCAAGCAGAAACACGTCTGTCATCCAGCCAGGACAGGATGCTCTATGGCCCAGCCACTGTGGTCCACCCTCCTCGGGCTCCCCTCTCCCATGAACCACAACCCCGTCCTGCTCAGTGGCTCCCCACGGGAGATGCAGCCCCAGCCTGCTGCCGACCACCTGGCCGCCAGAGGCCTTGCCTTGTACTGCCTCATTTGGAAAATAGCACCTGCCTGAGGTTGCTCTTATCTTTCTGCCACCAGACTCACATCCCACTGTCCCCTTCACCCCAAGCTCCTCGTCTCGTCTCAAGCAGCTCTAACCTCTCCCCAGTCAACCTCTTGGGCCTACCTCACCCGCCCATCCTGTCTTCCTTTCCCAGCCAAACTTCTCAGGAGTCACCTCTAAGGGTGTCTCTGTCTTACCTCCTTTCCCCTCCTGGGCCACTCTGGCCTTGACCCAGGCCACAAAGGTCCACCGTGCAGCCTGAGTCTGCAGCTACTCTGCTGTCCTCATCACCTGCTCTTAGCAGCTGCTGACTGCTCCCTGCCTCTCAGAGCAAAGCAGGTGACCAGGGGCCCTGCCCACCTCGTTTTGCCATGGGATAGACACGGAGCCTGTGGAGAACTTGGAGTAGAAGTCATCATCTGTGTGGTCCAGGTTGACACCCTTCACAGTGGAGAACTGCTCGATGTCCAGCACGTCCTTACAGTACACGGCCCGGGGCTGTGAGAGGGAAGGGACAGGGCTCGGTTACACACAGTCCTGTCTGTGGCCTCAGTGGCCCCAGGCCAGGCCTTTTGGTTTTGATGGGGGAGCAGAAAAGCCTCTTTCCTGGAAGCTGTGATGCCCTTTCTCAGGCCCCTGGCCAGGGTGAAACAAGAGTGGGGGTGCCCAAGTGTCCAGTCTAGGACTCCTTCCTGCCATCCCTCCCCGACAAAGCCCACAGGTCACCCCACAGTCTCTCTCCAGGCTGGGCCAAGGGGGAAGGTAGGGCACCTTTGTCTGTAAGCTCACACTCTCGGGACCTGTGGGAATCCCCACTCCACTGTCAGATGTTATTGACCCTAAAGCCCATGGAATCAGGAGGGCAGCAATGTTTCCAGAGTCATCTCTGTTGGACAAGGGGTTGCCTCAGCCACAGTGTGGGCTTTGTGAATGAATGCCGGGGACCTCGGTGCAAGAGCAAAGAACTGCCTGGAGGGGACCATGTGGCTGTGAGAGGATGACCTGGAGGATGACTTGGAGGGCAGCTGTAGTGGGAACAGCCCCTGTCCCCTCTCCAATGAGAGGGTGGTGAGGGGTGGTGGTTGAGCTCTGAGGCTCTGCAGCCAGACTTGACTCGCCTGGGTTGCAATTCCAGCCGTGGTGCTTGGCAAGGCCTGTTTTCTCACCTGCAAAGTGGGGAATAATAGAAGCACCTGGGCCATAGGGCTGTTGATAAGTGCTGCTGTGAGCAGCTATTATTAGGGTGGAACAATTTTTATCTCCCTTATCCATCAGCCGTGCACTGGGGGCTTGATCTGTGCCAGGGCAGAGATGAACCTGTCTGGTCCCTGTCCTCAAGGAGTTCAAGGTTGGTAAGAAAGGCTTCCAGGGGATATAGGAACTTGGGGGTCTGGAGATGAGGACTTGATAGACATGGTTCCAAGATGGGTGCAGGCCCCCAGACCTGGTGACACTTCTGTCACTGGAGGGCAGAGGCCACCCCTGCTCACCAGTCTTCTGGCATTTGGCTAAACTGGAAGATTGTGATTCAGCTCACAGGCTGAGCAGGGACCACAGTCACTCCAGGAGGGTTCTAGTCCCATTCTCAGGGTTTGGCACTTTCTGGGGCTTGCCAGTTCTGCTTGCTGAGGCTTCCTGCTCACACAAGTGGGAGGTGGTCCCTAGCAGGGCAGGCTGCTGGGCCCTCGTGCACATGGGTGGCAGCGAGGCAAGGATGGGGATGTCTACCTGTGGGCTACAACTCACCCTCTAGTTCGCAAGGCCTAGGGGTGCACCACTGCGGAAATCACTTAGGAGTCTTTGGGACTGGCCACATCATTTACCGGACCCAGGGCGCAAATGAAAATGCAAGGCCCTGTGTTCAAAATTTATAACGTCACAATGGTAATAGCAGGACACTGAGCCAAGCTCAGGGCCCAGGGTGACTGCACAGGGAAAACTTGTGAATCTGGCCCTGGCTGGCTCACAAATGAACGTCAGAAGAAAGGAAATACTTTAGAAACCTGTACAGGAACAGGCATTTACCTAGCACACCAAAACCCACCCTTTCAGGGCTATTATTTTCTTGGAAAAGTTTCCCTTTGGAATACATATATTTTGATTTTAAAAAGAGTCATTAGATGTGAACAAGATTAAGTCGATAATGGCGTTTGTGGTTTGTGGCTGTGGCAACAGCCCTCACAGTGGTGTGGGAACGACCGTGGGAAGCCAGAGTGGGGCCTGGGACAGTGGGGGAGGCCAGTCCCCAGGGCAAAGCCCCCAGCTCATAGGGGCTTCAGCTCCTGTGCTCACCACACCGCTCCTGGCATGTGGAGCAGCCGGCCAGCCTATGGGGACCTGGGCAGGATACCAGGATACTGGGTAGAGGACACTAGGCCAGTTGGCGAGCTGCTCTATGTATATACACCATGCTGTGAGGGGCTCTGCCACCTTGAGGTGGCCAGTGTCACACCTAGGGTGACCAACCATCCAAAGTCTGCCCAGGACACAGGACTTTCAGTGCTACAGCCAATACAGTCATGGGCAAACAGGGATGGCTGGTCACCCCATGGCTGGTCCTTCTATGACTCGCAGAGCTCTTCTCCCAGGCCGGCCAGGCCCGTTCTGCACAGAAGACCCAATGCTCCCAGTTCTGCCAAAGCCACCTGTTCTCTTGTCCAGTGACTTGTATTTCTACTTTTATTTAAAGGGTGTTTGTTGACACCTCTCTTGCTCTTCAGCCTGTATGTTCCATGAAGGAAACACTGAATGTTTTGTGCCCCCTGGGGTCCCCCTGGGGCCTGGCACAGGGCCTAGAGTGTGCAGGGAGGTCGAGAAATATTCCCTGCGTTGTGACTAATCTCACCCCTCCCCAAAGCTACAGCCAGCCCAGAGGCCACGTGGGCTCCAACCTTGCCACATTCCCAGCTTGGGTGCCTATCTCCTCTGTCCATGCAAACAGGACAGTAACCCAGTGACACACTGCGATGTGCATCCAGTCACTCTGTGTGGTTTCCAGGGACATTGAGTAGTGACCATTCCCAAAGCACTTGACATAAAAACTAACAACCAACTCATGGCTGGTGGCATTTCCTATGACACAGTAAGTGGTTCTCATGCCTGGCTGCACACTACAGTCACCAGGGGAAGGTTTAAAAACCCCGAGGGCCAGGTCTTATCCCAGACTCTCTGGGGCTGAATCAAAGATTAGTATTTCTCATGTTCACCAGGGATTCCAAGTGGGCACCCAGGATCAAGAGCAAGTACTGTAATTAGTACTTTGCTCACCTGCTGAAGTTCATCTGTAGGTTAAATTTGCAGCTTTCAGTGACTTTTATCCTCTATATTCTCAGTGGTCCCTTTTCCCCCCAGATATCAGTCCCTGGCTCCCCCACAACACTGACAATGCAACTGGACTAGAGGTGTGTTACCCTGGACACTGTCACACCCAGTAAAACTCTGACTCCCCAGATCTGTTGCCCAGAGAATTCCCCAAGGCCCAGGGAATCCCCTCCCTATAGGGCAATGTCGGAGTACTGGCATACCTCTGGACATCCAAAGATAATGGTAACAACTGGCTCGGGGGGAGAAGGATGAGAAAACCCTGCTTCATAGCACTTGCTGATTGCTGTGGTGTAAACACTCAAGCTGTGGTCGGCTGGAAGCCACCACCCCTGAGCACAGAACTGTGAAGAGCTGTGTGTGAGAAACTTTCCTGAGAAGGCACAAGACAGCCACTGCTCCTGTGACCTGCACAGCCCCCACCCCAGCCAGTGTGCATTGCTCAGTCTGCGGGAACTTGGCAGGAACAGAGGTAGTGGTAGGGACCTTCCCACCTGACTCCTGACTTCACATAGCACAGGGCTGGAACTGCAGCATGAGTCTGCCCAGGCCAGGTTGCAGAGGCCTGAGCTTGAACCCAGGCTTCACAGATCATGTAGGAGGCTTCCAGGGGCCTCTGCCTTAGCTGGATTCTTTTCTATTTATTTTTATTTTTTATTAAATCAAAACTATATACATTAATGCATTTATGGGGTACAATGTACAGGGACCTTTGTAAGGCTGTAGGGGAAAAGCCATAGTCACCAGTCCCAGCTCTTTGGTAAAGGGCTGGTTAAATATACAGCTCCTGGAGCCCTCAAACCAATCTTACCCTATCAGCTTCACTAGCTAAACTGTGAAAAATAATCATGGGGTGGAACCAGTGGAAAAACTCTGGCAACATGGATAATCAGAGTAGATCAACTCCCCCATGGAATGACAAAGGAGATACAAAAGAAGATGCCTTTCAAAAACAAATGGCTGAGATATCACAAATAGAATTCAGAATATGGATGGCAAATAAGATTAATAGAATAGAAGTCAAGTTAGAATTAGAAATTCAAAGAGTAGTTCAAAAGTTGTCTCAAGAAGTCAACGGATTCAAAGACAAAATCTCCAACGATGTGGACATAATGAGAAAAGAAATTGCAGAACTCAAAGAAATGAGAAAGTTATTCGTGGAGCTTCATAATACAGTAGAATCCTTTAGAAATAGAGTGGAGCAGGAAGAAGAAGGATCTCTGAAGCTGAAGACAAAGCTTCTGAATGTTCTCAAATGCTCAAAGAGGCAGACAAATGGAGAGCAAAAATGGATCATTCCCTGAGAGAGTTGTGGGACCACTCCAAAAGAGCAAACATTCACCTTGTAGGAATTTCTAAAGGAGAAGAGGATGATCCTAAAGGCAAGATGCTCTACTCCAAGATATAATGGAGGAGAATTTCCCAAGCATGGCAAGAGATACTGAAATTCAGATAGCAGATAGTTTCAGAACCCCTGCACAACTCAATCCAAATAAAGCATCTCCGAGACACATTGTAATTAACTTTGCCAAAGTTAATATGAAGGAGAAAATTTTCCAAAGAAGCCAGACATGAGAAACGTATAACCTACAAGGGGAAGAGTATTAGAATGACTACAGATCTCTCAACTGAAACTTTTCAAGCCAGAAGAGGATGTTCATCAACCTTCAATCTCCTAAAACAAAACGACTTTCAGCCCAGGATCTTGTATCCACTTTAAGTTTCATTTGTGATGGAGAAATCAAATACTTTACCAACTTACACATGTTGAAGAAATTTGCCATAACTAAACCAGCTCTCCAGGATAGTTGCAGACCCATCCTCCATAATGATCAGCTTAATGGTCTACCACCAAAGTAAAATCACCCAGAAAGCCTTGAACAAAACCTAACATCCACAATGGTTAAAGGATAAAAAATATCCACTGGACACTTGAAAAAGATGACAACCAAAACACTACAATGCTTATAAATACTCTCAATTTACGTTAATGTCTTAAATTGTCCTCTAAAGAGGCACAGGTTGGCTGACTGGATACAAAAACTCAGGCCAGATATCTTTTGCTTACAAGAATTTCATCT
>CAUYON010141685.1:0-13561 GCA_963573935.1 Arctocebus calabarensis
TTCTTAGAAAATATTTCAAGAATGGAAGAAAAAATATTCAATGTACTCAGCCCTACTACGAAGCTAATTTATAGCTTTCATATGAAGGCTATAACCCAATTATGGATTTGGTTTTATTAGCCTAAGAAAGATAGGAAACACACACACTTCCATACCCACACTCATACTCCCCATAATTTGCCACAGGGAAAAAAATAAACAATGAAATAAGACAACCAAATAACGAAATTGAAAACAAAAACAAAGCATCAGAGAGGAAAAAAATTACCTGGCATCTGTATTTCTTTTTTGGTTTATTTCCTTTTGGATTTCTTAAATATTTATGAATACTTATGTCAATTGACATGTGAATTCTTTGGCAGAATAAATTTTTTACAGAATGTTAGGAAGTAATCTTTGAAAGTATAGGTGGAATTATTAAAAAACAGCTATTTCTTCCCCCTTTTAAGAGATTAACATTTTTGTCACTGATTTAATACACAGGATGTCAGAAAATGAATATATGAAATATATAAATGAAAACAAGAAAGAAAAAACTACATTAAAATTGTAATATTCAATGCATATCAATAACAAAAGATGAAATCAAGCCATGTTTGACTTCTGCAATTACAAGAGGGGCTCAAAGTGATTGTAGTGGAGGTCTAGACACTTCCGATCATGGCAAACTACTTCCTGAGCAGTTGACCAAAGGACTTATTGCTGTGCAAACCCTCCCAGATTTTCCCTTGTGCACACAACAAACAGTACCATGAGTCTCATACTTATCACGAATGATGCAGTTGTTAGGCACATTGGAGATTTTGTTGCAAATTCACACCTCTATTGTCCTAATTCCAGAATGTTCTTGAATTTCAAATACCACTTCAGAATAGTCTCGCATTCCTCAAATGACAACCATGCTTCTGCCATTTTCTTTGACTGTCCTGCCTGCTACCTGGTGACAGCTAGCATTCATTTGATTAATCCCATCTTGTGAAGGAATGTCATACTACATGTTGCTACTGTATCAATTGAACCTTGAAAAGTAATACATGGATAACCTCTCTTAAAATGCGTATACATGTTTTTGCCACCCCTGTATAATCATGAACAGTTGTCATTATGTTAGTCATTTGTCATAATTCTGTCTTACTTGTCTTTGAAATCAAATTTGGGTAGCAGTATTTATCCTGTTGAGATGTTGTTATGGGATATGGATAGTATGTGATGGAAGAACTGTTTAAATAGATGAGCATCAATTCAATTGGTTTGCAAACTACCCCCAATATTTAAAATAAATCAAATATTTTATTTAATTTCCATGAATACCTACAACTGCTTTGCCCTTTATTTGTAAAAGGAGAAATCACTATTAACCAAATTCTAGTCAATTCAATTAAGTGGTTATTCCTGGTCTTCTCTCAAAGAAAATGCAAAAAACAAGTATCCACATTTATGTTTGATTTAAGAAAAATAGGTATAGGCTTTTATATAAGTAGGCAATTGGTAGTTAATTTGAGACAAATCAAAATTTACACATAGATTTTTAACTGTGTGAGGTATTGGTGCCCCAACCTCCACAACGTTCGAGGTTCAACTGTGTATGACAAGTGATACTTGCTGGAAGTGTTCAAATGAGGGCATCGCTCCCTGCTCTATCCCTACGATTTAGGGACTTATGACTGCCAGTGACTTTCATCTCACTTTAAATAATAACAGTTGGAAAAGAGTCTCTCTCAAGTACTTGTCCTACTTATTCTTTGCTATTTTAATTATCCATTAGACTGTATCTTCTGCTGGCAGAGGTCCCATTGAAGATGCTCAAAGACATCTTTAAAACTTCACGGTCTGATATGATAATCCCTAGCCACATACAGTTATATAAGTTTATACTCCAAATAATTAAGATCAAGTTGGTCTGGCGCCTGTGGCTCAACGGGCTAAGGCACCAGCCACGTACACCTGAGCTGGCGGGTTCGAATCCAGCCCGGGCCCGCCAAACAATGATGACGGCTGCAACCAAAAAATGGCCAGGCGTTGTGGCGGGCGCCTATAGTCCCAGCTACTTGGGAGGCAGAGGCATGAGACTCGCTTGAGCCCAGGAATTGGAGGTTGCTGTGAGCTGTGATGCTACAGCACTCTATCCATGGTGACAGCTTGAGGCTCTGTCTCAAAAAAAAAAAAAATTAAGATCAAGTTAAATTATACCTTCATTTTCTCAGTTGTACTGATTACACGAGTCCGCAATGACCACGTGTGGCTACAATACCCCACAAGGAATATTTAGAACAGTATCGTCATTGCTGACAGTTCTACTGAACAGCATTGTTTTAGAGCCTAACAAAAAACATATATTAAGTGGGCAGCCCTGTGGCTCCTAGGGGCAAGTAGGATGCCAACCCCATATACCGAGGGCTGTGGGTTCAAACCCGGCCCCGGTCGAACTGCATCAAAAATTAGCTGGGTGCTGTGGCTGGCGCCTGTAGTCCCAGCTACTTGGGAGGCTGAGGCAAGAGAATCGCTTGAGTCCAAGAGTGGGAGATTGCTGTGAGCTGTGACTCCACAGCTCTACCGAGGGGAATAGAGTGAGACTCTGTCTCCACAAAAAAAAAATATATATATAATATATATATATACACACACCCACCCACACACACATTAACTGAATTAGTTTATTGGGAAGTAGAAATCCTATCCATTTGCTTTTATGAGGGAAAGTACCTTTTGAATGCTATTGTAGGGATATATATACTTCTAGGTGTTTTGCTGCTTTTATTTTTGCTTGCTTGCTTCTGTGGGAGGAGTCAGAATGTAATTCTTATCCCTTAATTTAATTCCTAGACCAGAAATGCAGCCACGAATTATCATGGTCTAAAAGCAAAATCTCATGTTCCCTTTGAACATTGATACATCCTTATTACATGGCAGTAATACTAGTGACCATCAAGAAGTTATACTTCTTACTGACCTGTATTAAAAGAACTCAGCAATAAAATAATCTGAAGTTTTAATTGGATCATAGTAACTTCTTTGACTAATGGAGACATGAAGGAAAAGCTTTGATGAAGTAGTTATATTTAAGATAATAGCAAAAGGGCTATAGAAAAATAATCACTAAAGAAAGATGATTTTTGATTAAATATTCTTTCTTTCACTTTCTCTCATTTTATAAGTTTTTCATTAAATTCCCCAAAGCAAAACACTTAATTTAAGCCTTGTTTTTCCATCTCTGTTTACAGTGCTTTCCTTACATACATTATTAGCACCTTGTATCACAAAATATTGTGCAGTGGCCATAGACTCCAAAATAATAAGATTTTTTGTTTTTCTGTCATTGAATAAATTCAGCCAGGAATTTTAATATCTGTTCACTCTATAGAACCATTTCCTTTAGGGTATAATATTAAAACAAGGATAAAATTTACAGAAAATTGCAAATATAACATACAGAGTTCAGTATAACTTACATCTGTGGCAGGATAGCAGTGAGTTAGTTGGTATGTCAATCTAATAAATTTTTATAAATGATGAAAATAAAAACAAGGAGAAGAATGTGATGAGATTCTTTCCACATGGTGCTGTGGTTTCAACTGAAGTGAAGGCAACATCTTCTTAAGCTTCAGATTAAAAAGGAGCATAACAGAAGTGTGACAATTTGAAAAAAAAAAAAAGAGATTCAACTCTTTAATATTTTTAGTTTTTTTTTTTAAATATAAAGAATTCTAGCATCCCTGAAGTCAATTAGCCAAAATTTGTTTTGGGGGGAAGAGGTCTTGAAACCACTGGAGAGCTTCCTAAGTCTCAGCAGCTCAAACTTGAATCCTTGGCACTTATATGGATGCTAAGGAAAAGAAACTTTTGGAATGCATTCTTGTATTGACAAATATTTATTGAGAAATTTTAAGTGTCAAGCCATCAAAGGGTTATATTCATATTTGAGACAGACATGGTTTTAAAGAATATTTAAGTTCAGAGAATTATGTTGGTGCTTTTTGAGAGACACACTCTCTATTATCTAAAGCCATAGGATTACAGAAGACTTAAAAGGGTGACTATTTCATCTCATTTAATTGACATTTTATAAAGTAACAATCATCAGTATGCATCAATAAAGCATACTGTTTACCTACAAATTTCTCTATACTCTTGGCAAAATTATGCCTTGGCAAAATAATATTCATTAATGTTTCCCTGATGCCAACTAGGAAAATTACTGACTCTTTACACTTTAGCTGTAAAATGCAAGATGGCTATTTAGAGACCGATTTTGGTCAGAGAATGTAAAAATGCTTCTGCTCATTCATGTTTTCGTTTAACAAATATTAATTCAGCACCTACTATTTAGGCACTGCACTAGATGCTTGGGATTCAACATTGAACAAAACAAATATTCTTTCTTTCCAGGAGCTTACAAGTAGATTTGTACAATTTTATAAAGATATGTAAGTTCTCTAGTATGTCAGGAGATGAAATTTATCAAAGACTAAGGACGTGGAGCAAGATAAGAAGTACTGAGAATGGTGGGTGAAGGAGAGCTTATGTTTAAATAGGATGGTCAGAGTTGGCTTCATTAAAGTATTCTAGAGAATTCTTGAGAAAAGAATTAATGTGGAAGTTTTGAAGGAAGTTCTGGACAGTATTACAACTGAACATAGGATGGGACCTAGTCTGTTGGAGGAGTAGCAAAGAGGCCAATGGAACTGGGGCAAAGTCAATGAGAGAGAGCGGAGGTCATAGCAGTAACAGGTGCCAGGTCACATGTGTATAAGAGCATTGCGAGAACTTTGATCTTACAGTGAAATGCAGAGCTATTTCAGGGTCCGATGCAGGGGGGAAAGGATGTTCTTGACTCACATTTCCACTTAAATGTTTTTGGACAAAATAAATCTTATGTAAATTTATTTTAAAATTTGCATGGAAAAGAGTTAGAACTTACACCCAAGTTAATGTCATGTTGCTTATGCAACAATAAACATTTATCAAATACACTCCATATGTGCTAGTAAGGACTCCAAAGTAGAAAACAATTTTGGCAGGTTTAATGATTTTCATATGTATACTTCAACTTTAGATATTAATATTTCTAATTAGGTCTTATTTGTGTGAAACTGTGCAATAAATATGTCTCTAGAGAAAAGAGGGGGGATCTGACAAAAACTAGACAATGATCCTGTTTTTACTGTGACTTTTCCAAAGAAATTCTTGAAACTGCAAGAATTCACTGAGGGTAGTTTTGTAGTTTTCTCGTGGTACTTTTGTGTTTACTTCAAAAGAAACTGAAGAGAATAATCAGATGGAAGGATGCCTTTAGGAAACATAGATAAGAGCAGTGCCAAATTTTTCTTACGAGACTTATTTGCAGAACTGGTTTATGTCATTTCTACTGAACCCATATCAGGCTAAAATTATTCACACAAAACCAAAGTATCACTAACAGAGCAATCTGACAAAATGAGCCTATTCTCAGGTATCTGCAAATTATTTTCATCTTGAATTTTCTTTCAAACCAATCTAGAATGACTGAGTATTGTTAGTATTACCACATGATTTAGGAAAAGGAGGAAGCAAATTCTGACATGGAAAATGCATGTGGTGTCAGTACATCTTTACTCAAAAAACTGCATTCTTTAAATGTGTGGCACCTTTACAGTGTGGCTTGAACTAATCTGAGTTTCTTTGCATTATCTTTAACACCTGTTCTTTCCACTTCATTTCTGCTACAAAGTGGCACCCTTTATCACAAAAGACTGGATTTTTGTTTGTTTTTTACTTAAACTTTCCAAGAGCTAGAAACAAAAGGCTAGTTTTCATAGTTTATTAACTCCTTTCTTTGCCACTAGATCTCTAGCTTAAAGAATTACTGTCTGCATTCAAATTCTGCCTCTGAAATGGGCTACCTTAGGGATCGTAAGGAAATTTTTGAATCCATCTTAGCCTTAACTTCTCACCTATAAAAGGAGGTCATATGTATGAAGAAGAAATACATGTTGATCTTCTAGCACAAGTGCCTATTGTGTAGTAAGTGCTGAGTAAATTTTTAGTATTATCATGCATCTTACAAGCCATATTACTTCTTACATCCAAATTAATTTTTGTAAAGCATTCTATGCATTAACACCTCAGATAAAAGACTTTCAAGAATTTACCTGTTCCCATTAGATAAAATGCTTTTTTCTTAGATTTGTATTAAAATCCCTATGGGTTAGAATGGTCTATTGTCTAAATGAAATAGACTCACACTAGTTTTTCATGGATATAATCTATCATTTTTTTTCTTAAAGTCTATTTTAGCCAGAGAGATCTGTTAACTCTTCCTAAACCAATCCCTTACAATCTTGCATAGCTGATCTCTTTTCCTTTATTCACATGATTACCCACATGTGAAAAATATTTTTTCTTTTTTTCCCCTGCAAGTTTTAATCCCATTTATCTTCAAGTATTGGTTCTAGATATATGTTTCTATAAAGCAATGACTACCCTTCTTTCTTAAAATCTATAGTACCTCTATTGCCGTTCTATTCTTTTGTCCTATATCATATGTTGTTACTATCTGACTTTTTCTTTATAGGTTGTTAATCCCCAGATAGGTTAGAAAGTTCCTAGAAACAAAAGAGCACATTACCCTATGTACACTATAGAGCATGGCAAAATGCTAGGCACAGAAACAGACCCTAATTTTGATCAATATACTGTTCCTACTATATCAAGATCCGTGTAGTGTGTGCATTCAGTTGAATATTGGTGAAGTGCAAGTGAATTCTTTTGAGAGCAGTACAGACATGTGTCAGAATACAAACCAAGGGCAGTAAATCATTCAGGGATTGATAATGGAAGTCTTAGAAAAGATGTTTTATGTTTTATTACAGAGATAGTAAATTTTTTATGAATACTGTTACAGGCTTTGCTGCAAGTTTATTTGGAACTAGGTAGGGCAGATGCTGATAATCTAAGCTGATTGTGATATTTAGGATAAATTCAATCATTAGAAGAAATATTAGAAGCTTTTGATATGTGTGTGTGAGAGAGAGAGAGAGAGATCTAAATGGTTCTCCTTTCATTATGTCCATGTTGTAATAAATGCATACAAAACAACGTGAACTAAATTTAATACTTGATTATTGGAAGGGAATTTTGAAATAGAACTTACATTCTCAAACACGTTTGGTTAGAAAAATTCAAGGGATATATTTTAGAATGCAATTTTTTTTTTTTTTTTTAAGACAGCGTCTCATTTTATCGCCCTCGGTAGAGTGCTGTGGCGTCACAGCTAACAGCAACCTCCAACTCTTGGGATTAGGCCATTCTCTTGCAGAAGCCTCCTGAGTAGCTGGGACTACGGGCGCCTGCCACAACGCCCAGCTATTTTTTGTTGTTGTTGTTGCAGTTTAGCTGGGGTTGGGTTAGAACCCACCACCCTTGGTATATGGGACCAGCGCCTTACCCACTGAGCCACAGGTGCAGCCTTGGAATACAATTTTTAAAAGGTAAAATATTGAGAAGAAATTTTAGAAGATTAAGTAATGTATGCCTCTCTCATTTTTCAGAAGAGTTGAGCACAGCTGCACTTCCTGTATATGCCTGAAGTTCAGTTTTCTGATTTGGGGGGCGGGGTTTCTCCATTTGTCAGATCACTTTTGAGAAAGTGATTTATTAATGAATGTTAACCTTGGTTATAAGAATTCTGATTATTGTACAGTCACTGGCCTAGTGCCATTTACTGTCAATTTTAAATTCTTCTAATTGAAAAGACTTATTCTTTCACTTATTTAGATAAGTAGAAAAATAATTATAGTGATGATAAATTTTTATTTTATTTTATTTTATTTTATTTATTTATTTATTTACTTTTTTGGCCAGGGCTGGGTTTGAATCTGCCACCTCTAGCATATGGGGCTGGAGCCCTACTCCTTTGAGCCACAGGCACCCCCATGATTATAAATTTTTAAACAGGTGAAGTATGTCTCACTTCCCCACAATAGCGAATAAAAAAAGATGGAAAAAAACAAGAATATTTATTAAATCATATGTTTGTTCTATGTAAAAAAACTTTATAAATTAGAAAATACATATCCACTTTTTACAGACTTGCTCAACATTTTCAGGGAATTATTTCAATTTATTGGTTTTAAATATGAATCATTTAAATGTCTAATTACTATACACATTGATGATGTATGTTATTTCATTTGGCATCAAATAATTTTTGTTGTTTTCTTAATACTGCAAATTCAGGAAATAACCACATGTCCTGTTAATGTTTACCTAAGAATTTATTATCCTAATATAATTCAAGTTCTAGTTTTATTTTCATTTTAAATTTTACAAAATAGTGATTGCTATTCTCATTAGATTGTGCTTTTTAAAATTAAATGACAACATTGGCCATCAACAATTTTTCCAAATGATTTTCTGTTTTTATTATTTCTTTGTTTTTATAAAATGATCATTTATGATTGATTAACTTAAAACTCAAAATTTATAATATGAGAACTATATTAAATACATATTTTATTTAGCTAACATAATCTAAAATGGACAAAATTTAATTATACTGAAACAAATACTTATACACAGGAATTTTCCAACCAAAAATATTTCCTACAGATGCATTCACAAAGGCATATAAAGGTACATGATCAAATATGTTGATCAAACAAATGGAATATTGTTTCTAATGTCAAAACTTAAAATAGTTCAAGATGCTCATGAAACAAATTACTATATTAACATATATTAAAGTATTATATAGTTATTGAGAAAACTGAGGCAGTAATATACAAATATAAATAATACATAAATCCTAAAATCCAAAAAACATATTATAACATATTGTAACATATAATACAAAACGTATTTTTTGATCTAGTGTGTTAAAAAACAAAATACATATTAGCATATAGACTAGATATTATATGTGTTAATATACTTTTTAATGTAAATACATCCTTAAATATTTATATATATCAGTTTATAGGATATGTCTGAAACGATTTCCAAAAATGATTAATAATGAATTTCTCTATTTTAATTAATGTACCCAAATAACTTTTTAGGATAAGAATTAGGCCTAAATGTAGGTGTGGGTCATAGTTTAATCTTTAATTTCTTCTACACTATTTGAATATTTTATTATGAGAATAAATTATTTTTATAATTAAACAATACTAGCATAGTTTAACACTTTGCTCTTTTTTTTCTAGGTGTTAAGAGAAGTCTGAGAGATGTGAAATAAACACCTTTAGCTGGAGAAATAAAAAAAGAGGAATTAGAATTTTTATCATTTTCTGTAAGAATGAAAGGTGACTGCGTTAAGGACATGAATTTGATGTAGTCACCATTCAGAGAAAAGATTATAGTTGGCACTTTTTGACATTTTCATAAGAGAACTATAAAACTCTGCAATTTCATAATTGAGATTGACAGTTGGAAATGTCTCCTTCTGCGTAATTGTGTGGCTTTGTTGTCCTCCTGTCAGTTTGGATTGACACTTAATAATTAGGTGTAGCGATATGAAGGATGGGGCGTTTTTTTCTAAAACGGCTTGTATACTGTCACATATTGTCAGTTCTCGCAGAAAGGTTAAGTAGAACATCAAGATCACAAACTATCTTTCTTCAATTTCCCTGAGTAAAGGAAGAGGTTTTTATATTACATAGGCAATTTGTTAAAAAGTAAGAAGACAAAAATCTCTTTGAGTATAAATTAAAGAAGCTCTCTGACCAAAGTATTGGCAAACTGTCCTAGTAGTTAGCATTTAGAAATAAGATTTCTACATTTTATGAAACTATATGACCCAATTAGATTTTCATAAATACCTTAAGAATGCTGGATATTGCTATCAATATTAAAAAATCCTTATTATATAAGAATTAGTGGTTTCATCAATCTAAGAGAAGAGAAATCAGAATACAATCTTGAGTGGAATGTGGAGAACAGCTCATTTCCTTATTAAGTGTTGGACTTATGCACATTAAGATATGTGCGCATTTCAGGTATGATACCTAAAACTCTGGAACACAAGCCAAGATGAGGTTGATATATACTGGGACTGTTCTGTGATGTGACTATCTGGAGAATTCAATTCACGGATTCCACTTTTTTCCATCCAAGAAATGTAATTTTTTTATTGTTTGTAACAATGAAAAAATTATTTTGGGGAGAAGAAATGTCTCTTTATAAGTTTTTCCATGGTGTTATAATTTTAAAATTCTTCTTAATTTTCTTTAGTAAAATCACCTTTTTGCTCAGGCTCACTAGCTTGCCATTTTTGTTGACTTTTAAAAGCCACAGAAAATACCTTGATTATATTTTGAGCTATTGTGATAGCCTCTTGTTTCTACATTTCAAGTTTTCTCAGTTGTCACTTTTGTTTTTCAATCACTTTATTAGGCAGCTATGACCTCATATTCCTATTTTTATCTCTTCTGGATATCTTTCTGAATGTTTCCTAACATAATGTTTTAGTAATAAGTAGGAAAATAAGTCTTAGAAATTATATGTTTAAAAATTAAATATCTCGTGCGGCGCCTGTGACTCAGTGAGTAGAGTTCCAGCCCCATATACTGAAGGTGGTGGGTTCAAACCCAGCCTCAGCCAAACAGAAAAATAACCCGGCGTTGTGGTGGGCGCCTGTAGTCCCAGCTACTCAGGAGGCTGAGGCAAGAGAATTGCCTAAGCCCAAGAGTTGGAGGTTGCTGTGAGCTGTGTGACGCCACGGCACTCTACCAAGGGTGACAAAGTAAGACTCTGTCTCTACAAAAAAAAAAAAACAAACTAATTATCTCTAGCAGCATCTTAAAATCTTTTAAAATAATGTAAAACTGATTGTGATGACATCTTTTCTATTAAATTCAGATCAGACCTTAGACACGTTTTTGTTAATTATTATTTGTTTGGAAATTAGAGAAGATAAATTGTATTCTGTATGCAATACACCGATACACATTTCATACTAAGATTTGATGAATTGAGAAGGAAAAGAGAAAATGAATGAACATATTATGTGTTTTTTGTTAGGCACTGGTATCTGAAAGTAGACATAAAGTGAAATTTAATAAGGCACAGCAAAAAAAACCATTATGCTAGGGCTCGGCGCCTGTGGCTCAGCAGACTAAGGTGCCAGCCACGTTCACCTGAGCTGGCGAGTTCGAATCCAGCCTGGGCCTGCCAAACAAGAATGATGGCTGCAACAAAAATATGGCCGGGCGTTGTGGCGGGCACCTGTAGCTACTATAGCTACTTGGGAAGTGGAGGCAAGAGACTCACTTGAGTCCAGGAATTGGAGGTTGCTGTGAGCTGTGATGCCACAGCACTCTATCCAGAGTGACAGCTTGAGGCTCTGTCTCAAACAAAACAAAACAAAACATTATGCTAGTTTTAATAACTTTTTCTTTACTCCTTTATATGTAAATGACTATTGTGATTCTTCCTTTCAATATATTTTATATTTGAAAATTAGGTTAAAAAGCTTTAATTGGGGTTATAATTTTTTTGAAATGTTTAAGATGTCTTATTGTACTAGAAATGATTTTTCCTTATGTAGAAAACCAGAAGAATGATATAATGACATATAGATTGTGCAGTGGAAGCAATATTTATCCAGTTGCTGAAATGCTGACTCCGATGTAGTTATACAACTAGTTGGACCTCATTTCAAACATGTCACTATCCATAGCTGAACCTTTATTTCCTTTGTAAAAGGTGGCTAACTTGAATGTGAAGGTCCCTTCCAATACTTAGCTAGTATGTCTCTGTAACATGAAGTCCCTTTTGGAGTCAATATGATGGCTAACATATTGTCACAGCAACTAATGTAGGTCTTACAGATATTAAGACTGCACTGTATCTGTGGATTGATTATTGATCTTGATATTTTATTATGATGAGCGGGAATTTCATTCATTCATCTACAAATATTTAATTATTGCCTACTGAGCTCCCCACTCTGAGCTGTGGGGAGTTGTTGAATGGAACAGATATGTTTATCTAACTCTGTCATCCTCTCACAATTATAGTGAAGAATAAAACTTCACATGTCACCTTAAAGTCAGAAAGACATATAGCAATGAGTTAAGCACAATGTTTAGACCAAACACATATTACCACCTTATGTTTAGATAGGGATACTAATTTATAGCTCACAAACCACTTTTACACATTAAAACATTTCAATTTTCACAGTAACTCTTGAGGCAGTTATAAAAAACATGTACACAAACTGCTCTCCCATGTAAAGTGCGACATGAAAAGCTTCTGGCTTTGGGTGGTCTCAGAGCAGGAAAGGTCTGTCCAAGTGCAGCTCACGCTGCCTGCCTCTTAGGCCTTGCAATGTGTTGGAAGTGTTTGATATGGGGAAGAAAAAATGCCAGATGGAGTGCTTGGTAAGTCTCAGTAAGACACTCTGGAGCAAGGAGAATTATACACCTTTTGAAGTTTGTCCTTTTTTGCTATTGGACACTGGGAGGGATGGGAGGCCTTACTCTGGGTCATCAAATTACCACGTGGTCAGAATTTTCTGCAGGAGCTGGATCTGTGATTCAGATGAGGAGTTCCTTCAGAAATTTCTTGTAATGTGCAGTAGAATATCTGCCATCAGGCATAAGAAATGCCAGAAGATACAAGTTAAGCTTGTTTTTAAGTAGATGGTGAGATCTCACCCCCATCAGTCTCCAAGCATTCACTCCATTCCCCCCTTCATCATGTTATTCGATTTGCACCAGAGCCTCTCACTCTTCTTTGACTTATGTCTATAATGGACTTGAAGGAGAAAAACAGCAGAGCTAGGTTTGTAAATATGTTGGTTTACTATATTGGTTAGGAAAAAAAAAAAATAAACTGACCATGGCGATGAGGGGGAAGAAAAGGCTTCAGAGAAGTCAATGGTGACAGGAAAATCATCCTGGTGCACAAGCCACGTTTGGTATAACTGTTTATCCAGTTTCTGAGGAAAGAGAAATTGCCCAAAGTTAGAATATATAGAGGTTCAGGAGTAGTAGTAGTAGTAGTAGTAAATGTCTTGGCTGTGGGGTCAGGACTTGGAAAACAGAAAAAGATGGAAGATAGGGGACAATAAGAAGAAATGCATAGATGGGCCTAGGGTAGCGTGCACAAAATATGAATGTTTTGTATTGCACGCTAATATCACCAGGGAGAACCCATTATGAAAGAGGCAATGAACACTCAGACAAAATAGCTTAGCCAATTAATGTCAGCCAACCTTGTCATTATCACTGGTCATATCAGTGCTTAGACAAAAGGCACATGGATGGGATGGCCATGGTGCAGGGAACACGGGCTCACATTTATAAATGCTCATCTAACTACTGCCACTGCTAGACCTTCAACTTGTCAGCAACAGATAAAAATAATGTGTCCCTAACATAGCACCATCCCTTAAGAAAAGCAACCAGACTCTGTGGCCAGTTGACCACAGAACAGACCTCTTTTTTTTTTTTTTAATAATTTTATTGAATCATAATTATGTACATTGGTGCAATCACAGGGCACGATTCATATACATTCAGAAATATTTTGATCATACTGTTACAGATATCCTTCATGGCATTTCCTTGATCACTAT
>CAUYON010141688.1:0-12420 GCA_963573935.1 Arctocebus calabarensis
CGCCACAACGCCCGGCCATTTTTTGGTTGCAGCCATCATTGTTGTTTGGCGGGCCCAGGCTGGATTCAAACCTGCCAGCTCAGGTGTACGTGGCTGGCGCCTTAGCCCATTGAGCCACAGGCGCCGAGCCAACATTGAGATCCTTAAATATGAGTATTTTAATAATTTTAAAAATAACTGCCTATATTAGAATTTAAATAATAAATTATTATTATTAAATAATAATACAGCTGCCTGTATTCTAGGTCTCCTGCAGTGCTGACTGTTATTTTGAGGGAGAGTTGATAGAACAGAGATGTTTACAGGCCAGCCTAGGAAAGCACACCAAGAGGATAAGCAGGAAACCTGAAGGTAGATGAATCCATAGCGTTATTTTCTAAATGCCTGGCACCTTCACAGGAGAGTTCTATGAGCAAAGAAATGGTTGCAAATGTAAATGACTTCAATGTGTATCATGGTTAGTTGAAACTTGGACCTTACTTCAAGGTATGTAGGTGAATATATATTAGTTTCTAAAGTTGACATGATTTGAACCAAACCATTTACTGTCATCAATTTGTCATCACAACTTAAATGGTGGTCCTGAAGTCCTTCCTTGTTTATTGATATGGTTTCAATACAGGCCTGGAATCTTCAGTACAGAGTTCACATTCCATTTGATCCTACAGCCCCATTACTAGGTATCTATTCAGAAGAAAAATATTCATTTTACCATAAGCACATTTGCACTGTAATGTTTATAGCAGCTTGATTCACAATCACAAAGTTGTGGAAACAATCCAAGTGCCATCAACCCAGGAATGGATTAATAAATTGTGGCATATGTATACAATGGAATACTATTCAGTCATAAAAATATGGAGACTTTACATCTTTTTTATTTACCTGGATGGATTTGGAGAACATTCTCCTAAGTAAAATATCTCAAGAATGGGGTAGTGCCTGTGGCTCAGTGAGTAGGGTGCTGGCCACATATACTGAGGGCATAAACTGCAACAAAAAATAGTCAGGTGTTGTGGTGGGCGCCTGTAGTCCCAGCTACTGGGGAGGCTGAGGTAAGAGAATCTCCTAAGCCTTGGAGTTGGAGGTTGCTGTGAGCTGTGATGCTATGGCACTCTACTGAGGGTGATAAAAGTGAGACTTTGTCTCAAAAACAAACAAACATGGTTCGGCGCCTGTGGCTTAAGCCACTAAGGCATCAGCCACATACACTTGAGCTGGCGGGTTCGAATCCAGCCCAGGGCCCGCCAAACAACGACAGCTGCAACCAAAAACAGCCAGGCATTGTGAGTTCCCCCCTTATGACACGCTTCTTGGGTGAAGGGCTCAACTGAAACTCAGTCTTTACCTTACAAATGCAATCAATGTAACCTAATTGTATGTCCTCTCATATCTCATATTCATATGAAATTTAAAAGATTAAAGAAAGAAAGTTCAGGCTCGGTGCCTGTAGCACAAACATTATGGCACTGGCCACATACACCAAGAGTGGCAGGTTTGAACCCAGTCCGGGTCAGCTAAACAACAGTGACAACTGCAACAAAAAATAGACGGGAATTGTGGCAGGTGCCTACAGTCCCAGCTACTTGGGATTCTGAGGCAAGAGAATCACTTAAGCCCAAGAGTTGGAGGGTGCTGTGAGCTGTGATGCCACAGCACTCTACCAAGGGTGACATAGTGAGACACTGTCTCAAAAAAAAGAAGAAAGTTCACATAGTCTGGTTTAAAACAGGGATAAATATTGACATTTTTTCCCTCCAAGACAATTTAAATCAACATCAGAAAACAACTGATTTAGTTATTTAGTTATTTAGTTGTTGTATTTATCAAAACAAATTAAAGGAGAGATTTATAAAACTATGAAGAAATATTTTGAATCAATTTATCAAAGTCAGCCATAAATATTAAGAAATATTTTATCCATGATGTATTTTAAAACATCACAGCAAATAGCTACTGTCACTAAAATTAACTTAGTCCAACTGAAAATGCTTTATTCTAAATATTTTCTTCAGCAATAAAAATATTCATTTTATAAAGATAAATTTTGTTTACAAATTTAAAAACTTGGATATAGTGGATGTTTGCTTTTCCATTCTTGGGATACTTTACTTAGGAGTGTGTTCTCCAGATCCTTAGTAGATGAACAACCACATACCCACACCAGAGAAAAATACATTTAAATTTAAGAAGTGGGGAGGTGAGGGAAAGAGGGGTAAGTGCTCAGCTGATAGGCACAATGTAGGGGTGTACCACACACCTCCTGGGTGAAGGGCTCAACTGTTGGAGTTTACCTAACAAATGCAAACAACATAACCTAATTGTATGTACCCTTGTATCAATTGTAAATTAACTTAAAAAAGAAAAAAATCAAAATCTTTTAATCGTGCATGAAACATACTTTTTATTAACAAGAATAAATTGGCTAATATGTTGAAACAAGGGATTATGTAGACAATGTTAGTCTTCACCATTCCAATCTTACATGTAATTATTGAAAGGCTAAAAATAAAGACTAAATATTCCTCCTTTTTCTCTCACAAATAGTTTATTTATGATGAATGACTGATATCTCAAAAAGAAGCATTCATTTCAAACTGTAGAAGAAATTACCGCTATTACAACCAGAGTGCCACTTCCACAGCAGTTGACCTACTGTGTACCCCTGCCCAGGTCATCTGGGAAGATTTTCTTTACCACAGGACTTCAGCCTCTTGAAATTCACCATGGTTGGTATCATAGAGCAATTTTATGACATCCCCATGTCACTTGTGGCTTGTTGCCATGAGAGATTTCCTTTCTGTCCTACCCATTGAAACCAAGAGGCACCAGCAAAGCCTGGAGTAGAGAAAGAGAGGAGGCTCCTGCTTCAGGTGGGAGTTGAAGCTGTGTTCAAAGCTGGGAAATTGGTCTGGAGGGGAAGCAAAGACAGGAGGGAGATGCCAAATGATCAGGCATAGTGGAATCTCCCGTACTATAACCAGACTACCGGTAGAGGTTTAGGTGAGCAGGTTAAGGGATGTTGAGCAGGGCCAGGAGCAGTATTGGGGACCTAGTTGGGAAATATCAGCATAGAGCAACCTGAAATCTAGACTTTGGATAAACTTAAATCCTAGGCAGGGAATTTCATCCTTGAAAGGGCAGTGCTGGAATCTGAATAATCTAAGCGTAAAGTCCCAGAGGCCTCAGGTCCTGCTCAGGAAGTCCGCACTGCACTGGGATGTGAGGAAGGGCCCTATGAGAGGGAGCTTAGACAATTCAGAGCTGTTACACACTTCTTATGCCCTGAAGGTGCTGGATCATTCCCAATTTTGGCCAAAAGCCTAAAAATGGTATCACGGATGATAGAAAGAGGCCTAGTCACACAGGCCTCCCGAGTACTCAGCACTGATGTAAGTACAGGTGGAGCGCATTCACTCTCATGGCAGCTCTGCGAGGCAGGGGCTATCTTTACCTATGCTTTACAGAAGAATAGATCAAGGCCAGGCAACCTGCTCATTGGTGCACAGCTAGTAAGTAGTGTGCCCAGGTTCAAACCAGCAGCTGTGTGTGTCAGAGCCTGTGCTTATGGCTACTTTGCCATGGGTTATTATAGTACTATTTACCGTGTCAATGTCGTGTGCTGCCCCAGGCTGGGATTTCTGAAGGCAGACTCTGAGATGGAGCTCAGTATGCAGAGTTATTAGGGAGTGCCCGTGAGACCAATACCTGTGGGAAAGGAAGCAGGGCTCGGGAGAGGAAAAAGTCAGCTTATGGGAAGCTCTGGAGAAGAGCGGCCCAAGGGAGTTGTCCCATGTTGGATTGAAATGGCCAGGCCTGCCTCAGGGAGACCATGATCTTGGCAAAGCAAGGCAGCCCTCTGAAGCCTGACTACTGCCACCACGCCCAGGTTCCAGGACTTTCTTTACTTTTTTTTTTTTTTAATTAAATCATAGTTGCGTACATTAGTGCAATCAAGGGGTACAATGTGTTGGTTTCATATACAATCTGATATGTTTTCATCAAACTGTTTAACATAGCCTTCATGGCATTTTCTTAGTTATTGTATGAAGACATTTGTATTCTGCATTTACTAAGTTTCGCCTGTACCCTTCTAAGATGCACCATAGGCATGGCCCCACCAATTACCCTTTCTCCACCCATCCTGCCCTCTCCCCTCCCTTCCCATATTTTTGTGCTATAGTTATGTTATAGCCTTTATATGAAACCTTTAAATTAGCTTCATAGTAGGGCTGAGTACATTGGATACTTTTTCTTCCATTCTTGAGATACTTTGCTAAGAAGAATATGTTCTAGCTCCACCCATGTAAAAACGAAACAGGTAAAGTCTCCATCTTTCTTTAAGGCTGCATAGTATTCCATGGTATACACGTACCACAATTTATTAATCCATTTGTGAGTTGGTGGGCACTTGTGCTTCTTCCATGACTTAGCAATTGTGTATTGGGCTGCAATAAACATTCTAGTACAGATGTCTTGTTATAATGTGATTTTTGGTCTTCTGGGTATATACCTAGTAAAGGAATTATAGGATCGAATGGCAGGTCTATTTTTAGATCTCTAAGTAGTGGTGAAACATCCTTCCAAAAGGAACATACTAGTGTGCATTCCCACCAGCAGTGTAGAAGTGTTCCCTTTTCTCCACATCCACGCCAACATCTCTGGTTTTGGGATTTTGTCATGTGGGCTAACTGGAGTTAGGTGATATCTCAAAGTAGTTTTGATTTGCATTTCTCTGATGATTAAGGATGGTGAGCATTTTTTCATGTGTCTGTAGGCCGTGTGCCTGTCTTGTTTGGAGAAGTTTCTCTTCAAGTCCTTTGCCCACCCTGAGATGGGATCACTTGTTCTTTTCTTGCTATGTTGGAGTTCTCTGTTTATTCTGGTTATTAAAACTTTGTTGGAGGCATAACTTGCAAATATTTTCTCCCATTCTGAGGATGTGTCTTGCTTGCTATACTTACTATGTTCTTGGCTGTAGAGAAGCTTTTTAATTTGATCAGGTCCCAGTAGTGTATTTTTGATACTGCTTCAACTGCCTGGGGAGTCCTCCTCATAAAATATTCACCCAAGCCAATTCCTTCAAGAGTTTCCCCTGCACTTTCTTCTAATATTTTGATAGTTTTATTTCTTAAGTTTAAATCTTTAATCTGGTGAGAGTCTACCTTAGTTAATGGTGAGAGGTGTGGGTCCAATTTTAGTCTTCTACAAGTCGCCAGCCAGTTCACCCAGCACCATTTGTTAAATAGGGAGTCTTTTCTACACTGAATGTTTTTAATTGGCTTGTCAAAGATCAAGTAATGGTAAGTAGCTGGATTCATCTCTTGGTTCTCTATTCTGTTCCAAACATCTACCTCTCTGTTTTTGTGCCTGTACCATGCTGTTTTGATCACTATCGATTTATAGTAGAGTCTCAGGTCTGGTAGCTTGATTCCTCCTGCTTCATTTTTATTTCTGAGTAATGTCTTGGCTATTTGAGGTTTTTCTGATTCCATATAAAACAAAGTATTATTTTTTCAAGATCTTTAAAATATGACAATGGAGCTTTAATAGGAATTGCATTAAAATTATATATTGCTTTGGGTAGTATAAACATTTTAACAGTGTCGATTCTTCCCAGCCATGAGCATGGTCTGTTTTTTCCATTTATTAACATTTTCAGCTATTTATTTTTTTAAAGTTTCATAGTTCTCTTT
This sequence comes from Arctocebus calabarensis, assembly GCA_963573935.1. Classification (NCBI taxonomy): domain Eukaryota; kingdom Metazoa; phylum Chordata; class Mammalia; order Primates; family Lorisidae; genus Arctocebus; species Arctocebus calabarensis. Next base: position 5,697 of record CAUYON010141688.1, read on the forward strand.
ATAGAGATCTTTCACATCCTTTGTTTTCACATCCTTTGTTCTAAACTCCCAAATATTTCGTTTTCTTTGGCTCTACTGTGAAAGGAATAGAGTCCTTGACTGTTTTTTCGGCTTGGCTATTGTTGGTATATATAAATGCTACAGATTTATGGGTGTTGATTTTGTAGCCTGAGACATTGCTGTATTCCTTGATCAGTTCTAGGAGTTTTGTAGTAGAATCCCTGGTGTTTTCCAGATATACAATCATATCATCTGCAAAGAGTGAAAGTTTGATCTCTTCTGACCCTATGTGGATACCCTAGATCACCTTTTCTTCCCTAATTGCAATGGCTAAAACTTCCATTATGATGCTGAGGAGCAGAGGAGATAATGGGCAACTTTACCTGATTCCTTACCTATTTCTCAGATCTTTGAGGGCTACAACTTCTTGTCTCAATGTGTCAAAATCTTTGGTCATTTTGTCTTTGAATTTGTTGAATTCTTGAGACATCTTTTGGGTCATCTTTTGCATTACTGCTTGAAATTCTAATTCCATCTTTTCCTCCATTCTGCTGATCTTATTTGCTATTCATACTCTGAATTCGATTTCTGACATCTCAACCATTTGCTTATGCAAGGGATCTTGTGCTGTGTCTGCCTTGTTATTTCTGGAGGGAGTTGATCTACTCTGATTGTTCATATTGCCAGAGTTTTTTTGTTGGTTCTGACTCATGATTATTTTTCACTGTTGCCTCTGATCCTCCTCAAAGTTGGGGAGGTGACTCTCCAAGATTAGACCCCAGTAGGATCCCTCTGTTGTTGCTGGATCTTTGTAGGGAGTGACCCTGCACAGCTTCTGTGGGACTGCCCCAGCCAGGGAGTTCTGGCTGGGAGCAGCTGTGGAGTGTGTCATGCCTGGATCCAGCAGCAGGGCATGGGATGTTGCACATGGTTCTGCGGGTGCCTGGAACCCAGTGGCCTTGGCAAAGAGAGCCGAGCCTCCAGCAGTCTCTGGCTGGGGGAGGGCTCCTGAGGGAAGGCACAGGTCGCAGGGCCTCCGGAGTCCCTGGCCATATGGGCAGGCCAGTGTGGAGGCAGAGAGGGTACGGGAGGATGCATGTGTGCGGCTCCCAGTGTTCCCAGCTAGGGTGGACGAGGGGGTGCAGGTCGTGTGGTTGCATGAGGGGGTGCACTGCCCCCAACCGAGTGGGGTTGGTGGGGGACCCTGCAGGCATGAACGGAGCCAAGCAGGGGTCCGAGGGGAATCTCTGTCCACGGAGGGAGGCTGGTTGGGGCCCAGTGGTGCACAGATTGGACTGCACAAGGATCTCGGCAGAGTCCCTGGCATGGGAAGGTGGCGAGAAGGGGCTCTGCAGGCCCCGGAGTCTCTTACCTTGCAGGCCGCCTGGTCCGGCATACAGGGAGGGTGAGCACTGCTCAATCCCTCCTCCCTCAGTTTCAGCAGGATTCAGGCTTCCTCCACACCCTGGCTACATCTACGGCCTGTCCCAAGTGCTAGGATTTGAATGCCAGAATACATGATTCATTTTTTGTCCATGAATGATCAGAGGGGTTCTTTAAATGAAGTCCATTTTAGAGTCCATAGGCAGCCGCATTCTGCAAAACTGCGAGGGATCCAAGTCGCCTAGCTAAATGCGCCCTGCCTACACCTGATAACTTTTACCATGCAGACCCTTTTAAGTTACCTGGCCCAGTACCTACCATATAATAGGCACTCAATACATTATATTAATAGAATTTATAATTTTATTGTTACTGTTTAGGTTGTTAGTCACTATAAACTTAGGCCAAATAACATATCTTCCCCTAACATCTGAGGAACTAAATTTATAGTGTACGATAGGGTGGTTTACACAGGAATGGAGGAGTTGGAAAAAGATGAGCATATTTGATAAGCCATATACCAACTGGATATTTGTTTTTGTTTTTTTAAATAAATAGCACCATTGATATCAGAGGAAAGACCAACTTTGAAAATTTTAACTCTGTACTTCTATGTGAAAACTTTAAGAGCATTAAAGAAGAAAGTATTTATTCTCCAGAGAATAGGACCTTCTTTCATGAGCATATAAGCCCCAGTTGTGCAATAGGAGGATAACTTGGTTTGCATTACATTTTTGACAAGACCATATGTTTCTGAAAAACATTCCAAGTTCCACATGTGGATAACTACATGGCACATGGCAAATGTCAGCCATTAGTATCTTAAAGCACTTTCAGAATGTTAACTAAAAATGAAAGTGTTTTGTAAATGCATACACTTTGTACATAGAAACATTAGAAACAATGTAATTATATGCAATGTAATATAATTGTGATCATAAAACTATTCCCACTTCCAACTGGGGAAAATGAGCTCGCTAATCTTATGTCTGATATGGCAGCAACTTTTGCCAATTGGCTTTTTTCCAGAACTGTTACTTGTTAATGTTCTTAAATGGGATGCTATCATCACTGTCTAATAACAGAACATTCTGCTGTGGTATGAAGTGTTTAAACTGAACTGAAAAAAAACACACTGTCCTGACTTTTGAACTATTTTATTTTTTTCTGTAGAGGAGAAGAAATGAACTGATTTCTTAATTACTAGTTATTTATTTAAGTATGTATAATGAGCCATCTATAGACTTTGATAATCAAAGGCAATAGTTGCTCATTAAGACAGTTTGAATCCAGTTTTCTCAGTGAAAAGAAAGTTTTACTAAATCCTAGGCTGCTTCCATTAACCCACATTTGGACACATATTTATCTTTTCAAAATTTTATCTTATTTCTTATATATATATTTTTTTTTTTTGAGAAAAAAATTAGAAGTTGTCACCCTGGGTAGAGTGCCGTAGCATCACAGCTCACAGCAACCTCCACCTCCTGGGCTCAAGTGAGTCTCCTGCCTCCACCTCCCAAGTAGCTGGGACTACAGGCGTCTGCCACAATGCCTAGCTATTTTTTGGTGGCAGCTGGCATTGTTGTTTGGCGGGCCCAGGCTGGGTTCAAACCCGCCTGCTCAGGTGTATGTGGCTGGTGCCTTAGCCTCTTGAGCCACAGGCACCGAGCCTATTTCTTATATTTTTATAAAATTCAAATAGGAAATAAATTCCTAGGTAGGTTCCACTCTTGTAATATCTTTCTTTGGTTTGCATTAAAATTTAGCTATTACAAGTGAAAATGACTAAATGCAGAATATAAATGTCTTCATATCGTGATTAAAAGGCCATGAAGGCTATGTTAAATAGTTCAATGAAAATATTTCAGATTGTATATGAAGTCAGCACATTGTGTCCCATGATTGCACCAATGTACACAATTATGATTTAATAAAAATAAAAAAATAAAAATAAAATTTAGCTATTGAGAAAAATAATTTTCCATAAAAATCTTCAAAGTTTTCTGGGAAGGCACAATGTAAATGTCAAATATTTATTTAGTTGAGGACTTTTAGACCTTTTTCTTTGGTTTTGTGGTTTTCCTGAAGAACTGTCCATTGTCATTTTTTTTTTAAAGAAGTATACATTACAGTATTTCAAATGATTGGTAATGTTGACTCAAATTTACCTAATTTTTGTTTTTGCATGAGTCATGTTAGTTTTTCACAATGGCAGATATCTATCTCTGCCTCATAAATATTTTACTAAATATAGGTCCTGTGTTTTCCATATTACAGGAGTATCTTGTGGAAAATCACAGAAAATTAAATTTGCTGATGTGCCATTGAGTTGATACTCCATAGAATTATATTAAAAATCTGTCTTCAATGATTACTTTCTCAGATGTCATAGCTCCCAGCTTTTGTAATGCATACCATCAAATATTTTTTTCTGCTTACTTGGTATAAAATGGTATATTTCAGATCAGCGAGATAAGATATGGCTTATTGAGGCCAACTTGATCAGACTGATAAATACAGTCAGGTACATATGTGGATATGGTTCAAAGTGATTAGTTTATGTTTAGACAAAACATTAAGAAACTGAATTTATGCAACTGTTCTGGTGTAAATCAAACAATCCAGGAATACACTTAAATGGAAAAAAAAGGTGGCTATTGATTAAATGACTCTAAAACATAGAATCAATTTTGTACATATTAAAGAAATTGAAGAATTACATGTAAATTCTCAAATAATTAAAAAATTCTAGGAAAAAGAAACATGAATGCACTTCTTTTTTTAAATTTGTTTTTTATTTCAAATTAATATGAGGGTACAAATTTTTAGGTTACATTATTCTCACTTCCATTTGTAAAAGAGCCCCTCACCTGGGGGGCATGTTATTTACCCTCACAATGTGCATATTAGGTAAGAAATCTCCTCATGCCCTCCTTTCTTCTACCAATAGTCCTCCCCCCTCCTGCCTCCCTCTACCTCCAACCTTGACTATATTTGTGTTCTATTGTTCATAGGAGCATGAATTTTTCATACATTGATTTCATATTAGCATGGAGTACATTGGACATTTATTTTTTCATTCTTGTAATATTTTACTAAGAAGAATGTATTTCAACTCCATCCAAGTAAATGTAAAAGATGCAAAGACTCCATCTTTTTTAATGGCTAAATGGAATTCCATAGTACACATATAACACAGTTTGTTGATCTATTCATGGGTTGATGGGTATTTAGGTTGCTTCCACAACTTGGCAATTATGAATTGAGCTGCAATAAACATTCTGGTGCAAATGTCTTTGTGATAAAATGATCTTTGTTCTTTTGGGTAGATATCTCGTAATGGGATTGCAGGATCAAAGGAAGGTCTACTTTTAGATCTTTGAAGATTCTCCATACTTCTCTCCCAAAAGGCTGATTTAGTTTGCAATCCCACTGGCAGTTAGAAGTGTTTCCTTCTCTCCATATCCATACCGACATCTGGGGTTTGGAGGCTCTGGGATGTGGCTAATCCTACTGGGGTTAGGTGATATCTTAGAGTGGTTTTGATTTGCATTTCTCTGATTATTAAAGATGATGAGCATTTTTTCATGTGTTTGTTGGCCATTCATCTGTCATTCTCAGAGAAGTTTCTGTTCAAATCTCTTGCCCATTTATAGAGAGGGTTGTTTGCACTTTCCTTGTTCTTTAATTGGAGTTCTCTGTAAAAAGATTCTAGTTATCAGGCTTTTGTTAGATTCATAACATGCAAAACATCTTCTATTCTGAAGGCTGTCTGTGCTGTCTGTTTCTGCCGTTTGCAATACCCTTAGCTGTGCAAAAGCTTTTTAGCTTGATCAAATCATGGTTATTTATTTCTGGTGTCACTGCAATTGCTAGGGAGGTCTTCCTTATAAAGTTATTTCCAAGGCCAATATCTTCAATTATTTCCTCCACATGCTCGTCTAGATTATTTATTGTTTGGTGTCTTAAATTTAAATCTTTCATAAAACAAGAATTAATTTCTGTCAATGGTGAGAGGTGTGCATCTAGTTTTAGTTCTCTACCCGTGGATAACTAATTCTCCTAGCACCATTTGTTAAATAAGGATTCTTTTCTCCAGTGCATGTTTTTGTTAGGCTTATTGAAGATCAAATGATGATATGTGGCTAAGTTCATCTCTAGATTCTCTTTTCTATTTCACAGATCTACATTTCTATTTTTGTGCCAGTATAGCCTTGTAGTATAACCTGAAATCTGGCAACATGATGTCTCCAGATTTGTTTTTATTTCTAAGAATTGTATTTGCTATTTGAGGTTTTCATGGTTCAATATGAATTGAAGTACTATTTTTTCAAATTCTTTAAAGTATGTCAATGGTGCTTTGATGGGGATTGCATTAAATCTATAGATTACTTTGGGTAGTATTGACATTTTAACAATGTTGATTCTTCCCAGCCATGAGTATGGTATGTTTTTCCGTTTATTGACATCTTCTGCTATTTGCTTTCTCAAAGTTTCATAATTCTCTTTATAGAGACCTTTCACATTTTTTGTTACGTACATTCCCAGGTAATTCAATGTCTATGGGCATACTTTTTAAATGTATCAAAACTATAAACTTATTATAGAACTTATAGTCCTGCCATTAGGGCTCAGAACTATTTTGAATTTCTGCATGACCCTTCTTGTCTGAAGAAATTGCAGTATATTTATATAAAATGGGAAAAGAAAATTTTTAAATAAATGGATCCAATTTCAAGTCATAATTGCAAAGACCTACTAAGCTTGAATACTTAGCAGATTTTTTTGCAGATATAACATTGAAAATAATTCCTGGGGGAGGAGCCAAGATGGCGGTCTGTAGCCAGCTTTCTGCAGACGCTCCCATTTAGAAGGAGGGTTAAAGGACAGAAATTTAGCAAGAAAGCCAATGGTTTGGAGCTGAGCCAAGAGACAAGGTCAAGGAATGCACATCAACCCTGCTAGAGTGACCTGTGACCCCAAGGATACAAATAAAAGGTACAGAGTACATCACCAAGTGGACAGGAGTCCCCTCCCCCAAGAGAACAGCTCGCAGTATATGCCATACCTCCATACAAACAAGCGAGCAGAGTTCAGATGTCCTCCCACTCTACCCCACAGGAGAGACCCTCTAAAAACTGGACCTCCTTCCCCTGTGCCGCGGCACTCTCCAGCCAGGCATAAAGATGTATAAAACTGTATATATTCTCTACCTTCAAGTTGGAACTCCCGGCACTCCCCTCCACTCTCACCCTGAGGTCTGGAGGTCTGTCCCTCACGGAGTCCAGATTCTTGAACACTTTCTCAAGGGGTGTGGATAGGGCATGGGTTGCCACTGTTC
>CAUYON010141689.1:0-30358 GCA_963573935.1 Arctocebus calabarensis
TGCACCACTGTACAGAAGTATGATTCAATAAAATTATAAAAAAAAAAGAATGGAAGACAACATATCCAATGTACTCAGCCCTAATATGAAGCTAATTTATAGCTTTCATATGAAGGCTAAAACCCAATTATAGCATAGGAATACAGGGAAAGGGGAAAGGGAGGGGAGGGGAGGGCGGAGTATGGGTGGAGGGAGGGCAATTGGTGGGATCACACCTACGGTGCATCTTAGCAGGGTACTGGGGAAACTTATTAAATGTAGAGTCTTTATATAGTGATCAAGAAAATGCCATGAAGGCTAACTGTAACAGTACGATCAAAACATTTCTGAATGTATATGAATCATGCCCTATGATTGCACCAATGTACAGAATTATGATTCAATAAAATTATAAAAAAAAAATGTAAAATCTCCATCTTTTTTAATGGCTGCATAGTATTCCTTGGTATATATATATATATATACCAGAGCTTGTTAATCCATTCCTGAATTGGTGGACATCTAGATTGTTTCCAAGTTTGGTGTTTGTAAATTTAGCTGTGATAAACAGTCTAGTCCAAATATCCTTATGATAAAATGATTTTTTTTTTTCTTCTGGGTAGATGCCCAGCAATGGGATTGCAGGATCAAATGGAAGGTGTATATTGCATATTTTCTAGAACAGTATAATACATTATAATGATAGATTAATATTATTCCCACTCTTGCATATAGTTGGTTCAAAGTTTTTGGAAATTTATTTAAAATCCATGAAAATAAAGAAAACTGAAAATGTCATCTTGAAATAAGAACAATTTGCTTTTATTCACAATTTGTTTCCTCATAATTTTTGAGTGTTATAAAGCATATTTTACTTAGGATTGTGAAACTAAAAACTAAAACAAAACAAAAACAGAAACTCCATGCTAACCCCATTATGTAGAGGTCTATTGACTAGGATACCACATTATGTAGGGATCTATTGACAAGGATAATACATAAAATATTAGAAAATAGATACCTCAAACTTTAGTAATGTCAATTAATCTACTCTTGTAGTAAATTCTCTGAATTGCAGGCAAAATATTTGAAATATTTTACAGTTCAAGTATAATGGATTATGGTTACTTTTTGAACTGGATGATCTTCATTCTTAGAAATGTTTAAATTTCCCTAGCTCATTATATATTAGCGTATTTTTGTATTTCCACTTTTCATATGAGGTCAGATAAAATTAACTTCCTCTTATTCATGATAAAAATAAAATGTACTAAGATTGAGTAACTAGCCCAAGATTACTTAGTACAGAAATGTGTTGTCATTATTTTTCTATATTTATCCTGAGGATTTCTCTCTATATATGACTGTCTAGCATCTTGTTTCCCACGATATTAATATAAAATATTTTTATTTACTTGCATTCATGGAAATTTTTCTTATGTATTTTCTAACATTTTTTACTTCATAGAATTTGGTCCCATGTTTTAAAAATCAGATTGTATAAGAACTCATTTTTATCTTGCTCTCCCTATCATAATATTCATTCTTCCAAGGGAGTTATTATGTGTAGAAGCTAAAATGTGTGTTGAATAGTTTTAGATTAGGTTAATCTACCATTTTGGCAGAATATTCTTAAATTTCATTCCTAAGTATATTTTAAGTTATTCACAGACTAATAAAAAAGTTAACAATTTAAACAAACTTTGGCGTAAGATAAACGAGTGAAATGTTATGATTATACCATCTGCTAAGTAAATATCCTTTTCTTTGATTTTTATGACAAAATGATGGTTGTAAAAGTTTTATTAACAAGCATATGTTGCATTCAGAAATAGGTGTCTTGTCAAGAAAATTGCAAAATTAATAAAGAAAAGTTAATGAGTCACATATTTTTACATAGAGTATAGTTTCAAGCTCCAGTCACTTCTCTATAACATATTTATCATTCATGTTATGCACAGGTTTTAAATTCAATGCAACATATTTATTAGAAGAATTAGAACAATTTACTATTCCTCATTTCACACTGCACTTAGAAAAGATCAGCTCACACTTACAATTGAACATCTTGATTTGAGGCACTAATAATACATTTTACTTCTCATATGATTGTCATTTATCTATATTAGCCATACATTCTTATACAAATAATATAAAAATTTAGAGCTAAAGGTAGTAGAAGAAACCAACATTTCTCACAGGAAGGAGAAACTTTTGTAAAGCTGTCCTGGTCACCTTGTATTTTGTCTGGATTCTAGTCTCAAAATTTTTGAGAATTATCACCATCTCTATCCACATAAAAATATGATCCTACCTATATATGCAAAGTTAACTGGTAAAAATGGGAGAAAACTAATCTGAGTTGTGTAAATCAATTGCATAGTTGTAGTACTTCAAAGATTGATCAATCTTTGAGCGTTTGGATATAGCACTTTGTCTCGTGTTATCTGTGTGTTATCTCACCATAACTGTGGTGGCTTAAGGGAGTCAAATTTTATGTTTGTCTCATATATTGAAGAAGTCTGGAGGTAGGTGTTCTACTACTGGTTTGATGATTCCACAGTCACCAGGCATAAAATCACCAAGGAAGGATTAAGGAAAATCTCAAATGCTGATGTGTTTTCTTAACAATATGGGAAGCATAGTCTTTATTTTGTGAGGCAGGGTAGAACTCTGGGAGAGATCCTACCTCTCAAAATAGCTGGGTACTCTGATGGGAGCCTGTAGTTCCAGCTGAGACAAGAGAATCACTTGAGCCCAAGAGTCTGAGGTTGCTGTGAGCTCTGACTCCATGGTGCTCTACCATGGGCGACAAAGTGAGACTCTGTGTCAATAAAAAATAAGTAAATGAATAAATAGATCATGGCTCTATGACAAATAAACTAAAAAAAAATGCCATTGGGTTAGTAAGATTCTTATAAAAGTAAGGCGTAGGCAGCTCATTGTGGTTGTGTTCTGTGATCAGTCAGAACTTCTCCAGTCATGGAGAAGGCAGAAGAGAAGAACAAAGAGGGAAATAGTCAAGAAATGACAGACACAAGTGAGAAGGAAATGACTGTGCAAAGAAGTCTCCATTCTGTAAATTATTAGCCATCATTTTTTTTCTTCTTTAATTTTCTACATGTCAAAGGCAGATGATAATGTTTGAGATATAGACTTGTTTTGAAAATTAAAAGATACCACCATTAAAAATATTGTTAATTATAACGTACTATAAAAAGAACAGATTTAAGTATTTTAATGATAATGTGAGTTGACCCTAGAACATGACAATGATTCAAGAAGTCAAATGGTTCATGAGAAATTATAGATTAAGAGAAAAGGTACTAACACACTAGTGGATTATATCCAGACTGATACAGGAAATGGAGAGCAGCAATAAATAAAGTTTTTAACTCAATAGTATTCCAGAACATTAGTGAGGAAAGGAGTGTCCAACATAGTCTGCTTTGTGTAAAATTATTTGTTTTTTCTGTCACCAGGAGTTTCTGGTGACTTATGTCTCTAGATTCCCGGGACATTTCCATTGACAACTTTCTAAATGGTACTTTTTCTTTGACCTCAAGCACTAAAGAGCAAGGCAATTTTCCTTAATGCCTCATTCAAATTTATTTATGCATAAACTAGAAATATTAATGCTTGAAATTTTGTTCCATTAGAAAACCATGTCCTTAGAATATTTAGAGATAATTGCACTCGGCAACACTGCTATTTTCTTTAGAATGTTTATCTCTGATCCTCCCAAATGCCTCTTAAACAGATTTGGCACTTTCTTCTAAGGTAGGGAATATATTTCTTCAGGTAGAAAAAACTGAATGATTTTTCAAATAAAAAAATTGTTAATAGAAATCTATTAATTTTTTCTAGAAATTTACAATACAGACTCATTGAAATTAAAAAAAACTGAATTATTGAGCAATAAGGATAATCAGATTGATGGAATAAAGTATAAGTAAAAACTGGGAGAATATTAATATATCAAGAAGTGACAAACAGTTTTTGCAGTTTTACATGGTACAATGATGCCACCATATTTATTTCCCCATATTTCACTTGTTCATACTGTGTCCTTTTGTTAAACACATATATGATAAGTAATAAGTATAAGTGTAAGATACTGTTAGGAATCTAATGACATACAAACCATCATCCCCATTTTCAAGAGATTAGCAATTTAGGATTTGAGATAGTACAGATGTGGGATACCCATTCATTCTGTAAGAATATCACAAACCACTTCCAACAGTAAGAATTGCTGAAAATTGCTTATATGTAAAGGATCTGAATGTAAAGGATTATTTTTCACTATTATTTTTTAATTATAAGATAGTGATCACTGTGGAAAGCATTATTGCCTTTGAAGTAATCTGCAAATCCATTTCTTCATCTCTGATGTCTATGAACCTCTGTATTTTCAATGTTTGTTGTTAATTTCCCCTTAATCTCCTGTTATTCTTTAACATTTTTCAAAATGGTCAATCTAAACTTGTCATACTACACAACAGATCCTCCTTCCTGACTTCTTGATATGATCATAACAACATCAAATTCTTGGCTGCTTATGACTTGTGACCCAGGATCATTAATAGCAACCTCTCTCATTAGTTCATCACGTCTAATTAGCCACTAGCTCCTGTGTTTTTCTCTTTTCTCTGTCTCTCACAAGTACTTCTTTCTTTCACATACCCATAGTCTTTGTCAGTACATGTAATATATCAATTTGTTATTCAGATTTGCTATCAATGTTAAATAAGCTTTATAAAACTAAGAAACTAATACAGAAATTAATTATGGCTTACCTAAATGTAGGAGGAGACTGGATAGTGAAAGACCAAAAGGGTATGGCTCAATGAGTGGAAAAACTGCCATCATTTTCCAAAACAGTGGCTGTGCCCTACTTCCCCTAGCTAAATCATACACAAGTTCATTTCATTTGCAAGCTCGACCCCAGAACCATAATGGAAAGAGAAGACATTTCTATACTGCTGAAGAGAATGAATGTTCATGCTATCATTTGGGGGGGGGGGAGGAGGTTGCATTTTATATTTAGAAGTAGGATATATTCCAATGTTCAATGTCATACAGCTGTGGAAATGAGCACATTGTGGAAAGCTGTCTGGAAAGTATCCAGCCATTGTTAGTAGTATTTTTCATACAACATGCCTGGATACTTTCTGGACAGCCCTTGTATGTCCAATGCCATGTATTCTAACAAAAACAATAGTGTGGAAAAAAAGTCAGGAACTGATAATATATTCTGCATGATTTCATCTACAGTTGTTAGATGTAAAAAAAATACAGATTTAACTGTCATAATTATCAATGCAAGTTTAGAGTAAAGTTAAACTCTAAAAGAAGAGAGAGGTATGTTTCCCATAAAAATTAGAATAACTGTAACATTTTAAGAAAGGAAAGATAAAATATCAAGTAGAAAGAAGAATGACTTTTTGTTTTTTAATGGAGGAATTAGTGGCAATGTTTTATTTCTTGTCCACAGTGGAAGTAGTGTGATTATTCATTTTGTGATAAATTATTCTGTGTATTTTTCTTTAGGTGTATTACAACTTTCAGTAAATAAATATTTTAAAGCTATAATATCTGGAAGAAAATTTTATAGTTAAGTTATCTTTCCAAACTATAAACATAAATAATCAGACTGCAAAAAAGGGAAACTTATCAATGCAATGACAAAATGTTCAACAGTTCCAGATAATGTGAATGATAGCTGTACTGTTCAATCTATGGTATTGCTCCAGGAGCATGTATAGATTGGAACTATATTAACGTCAAAATAACATGAAAACTGCTTACCTGATGTTCCAAACTTGAAAGTGTCCTATCTTTCTGTGAACAAGGTCTCTTTCTAAAAGAAAACTGGGAAAAGACAGAATCAGGAAAAGGCTCATATTTTGAAACTTGCACCAGTTGTGAAAGTTATACAAGTTATTTATTACCAAAGAAAAATGAAAGTTGAAACAGCTCTGATTTTTAAAGTGAAAGCAATATAAGAAGAGAAACGTGAAGAGAGATATTACAAAATTGCCAGGTAATGGGAGGCTGAACACCATGTCTAAAAAGAGAAGAAAATGCAGTAAGCTGTACTTCATACACTACTCCATTAATCTGCTATTCTACAGCTATATAAGTCGCTAGCCCTGAAGCAGTTTCTGAAATTTTCTTTATTAAGACTGGATTTCATGGTTTCACATCCATAAAATTTAACTTGAAATTCCAATTTTATGTGGTAGTCTATGTAGAATGAAATCTGTTCAATGCAAACCTATATGTAGTAAGAGAAATGCTTTTTCTTGAAAACTGATTTAAATTTCAAACCATACAATTTACAGTAAATATCCCTATGGTCAATGCTTATGACAGTTTACATTAAGGATATAATCAATATAACCACAGGCCATGACTACCATTTTGTTAAGTATTGTAGCCACTACAGTAAAGATTCTGTTAATTGAACAACACTGTTGAAAAGTGGATCCTACATTTCTTTTACAAAATATACATAACAAATGCTTTTAATTAGTTAGTTAATTAGTTTATAAATCTTTTCTTTTCTCACATTTTATGGATCCCCTCTGACCCATAAACAATACCTTTCTTTCCTTTCCTCCTCTTTAATATATAACCATCAACTCTCCTTAATAATTACTGTCTTCCTAACCTCATCCCTGTGGACAATCTGTCTCTAATTACATTCAATCACTTCCTTCTTAAGAATATTATATTTTTATGATTTTTTTTTTGTTCAATGTGCCATCTGAATCCCAGGAGGAAACAGATGGCAAGCTCAAAAATGGGGTAATTAGAAGAGTTTAATAAAGCATCTAATTATAAAGTTGTGGTGAAGTTGAGAGAGCTATCAAGGAGAGTTGCAGTACCTCAAGGCTAAGAAACCTGAATGAGATTGGGTTAGAAGGGTTTACACAAGTCACAGAGGAAGTTATGATGAATGCGAGTTATGATGCTTCCTGGAACTAGTGAAGGAATCGAGGTGAATGTTACCCTTGCCACATACTAGTCCATCCTGTGTTCTACTGCCAGTGTCTCCCATCAGCTAAAACTAATTGTAACTAGAGCATGAGAGAGCCTGCTCATCTCCTCTATGAGGATAAGCCTCCCAGAATCACTTGCAAGGCAATGAATGACAAAACAAACAGAAAGTTTGATATACTCAGAAAATAATAGGAGAAAGAGCCCAGAATTTTGTGTGGCATAAAAGATAGTGCTTTATGAATCCACTGTATATTTTCTTTTGAGGTTATTTTTGATGAATCATCTTGTAACTTTAAATATTGTACATTATCCATCCTATGAATTTTACTTTTAAATAAAAATGCACCATGAATTCAGGGATCTAATTAGCTCACTAGTTTACCCCTTGGTACCCTGTGGAAAGAATATTGATTCAGAGTCACACAAAAATGACTCAGTTCTGACTCTTTTATCTAATAAGTTATGTTGGTTAGATAAGCCTCTTTTTCCTCCCTTTGGTGGAAAAAAAGATGGCAATATCTCATAAATAACACTAAGAACAGATGAAAATGTTTAAACTCTATTAGTTCTGGACTTGTGCTCTCTTTGAGGCAGAAACTTAAATACTGGAAGCAGAAATGCAACACGGAGGATGTGAAACAAGAAGACCGCCAGGACCAGAGTGCATTTCTGAGTTAATAACTGCTCTGGGTCACTGGTGCTCAATCCCACCAGTACATTATAAAATGTTGTACTAAATGCATCTCAGAAATGAATACCCAGGGACACAAGGATAAAACCTATGTCCACCAGTTCTATTAGACTGCCCCTCTGGTGTTCACACTGTCATTTCATGAGGTTGTATGCACATGAATATGTATGGTTTCCCAAGGTGACTCCATACAAAATCTGCCTGGAATATGTTGCTGCAGCTATGACTGGAGTAAGAATCTTGGATGAGAGAATTTTGAAGTGTTACATATTCGTGATGATACTGACACATGATTGATATAGTATGGACAGTGTAATTTTAATGATGTTATTAACAAATAACCACCAAATACTATAATAAAGCAATGTATACTATAATGTAAAGCAATTATAATACTATAATGTATTAGCAGTACATTAATGGGTATAAAATTATCACCATGTAAGATATAATGTTCTAAGAATTTAAACATTCCACTACATGAGTAAAACGGCTCTGAAAATGAATGTGATTCATTGAGAAGAAATGAAATGAATTGATAACTTCTCATCTGACTTCTGAGAGTTAATGTTCACATATGCATCTTTTTTCTATAACTTCACACTTAGTGAAATATGATCTATCAACCAAAATGTTTAAAATTCAGCAACATCGCTTCATTCATTCATTTTTATTTAGTACTTACCATGTGTCAGATATTGTCCCATCTGGTGTTTATAAACAGTGGAGAAAATAGTTTCAAGTCCCTATGCTGTGGTACTTACATTCTAAGGGTGGAGACAAGTAATTGAGAGGGAAAGTGGCCACAGATTATATTAAATGATGGTATGTACAATGGAGGAAAATAAGCAGTGAAGAGGACTAAAAGAAGAGCTGGGAATGTGAGGGGATTCATTTTCATGTAATGCAGTGAAGGAACTCAACTGGTGACATAATATTTGAGTAAAAACATCAAGGAGGTGAGAGAGATTGCAAGCAGGTGAACATTAACAGAGGATTTATTTATGCAGGAGGAACAGTCAGTGCAAAGACCTTACACATGACTTATGTTTTTGAGGGAAAGTAAAGAGGCTGGTGTGTTTAAAAAATGCTGAGTGATGGAGAGAGCTGGAAGAGAATTTAGAAAGGTGACAGGTCCAGATCACATGGTTTTCCATGTAATCATATGAATTTATCATTTATTGAATGAGAGAGAAAGCCACCAGAAGGTTTCAAACCAAAGAGTATTCAAGGATTACTCTGGCTGTTGGGATGGGAAAAAATATTTAAGGATAAAAAGATAGAAGAAGTGAAATTATTGCAGTAATCCAGGTTATCGGACAGTAGTAGAGTATGATAGCATTAGGAATGGTGAAAAATAATGAGGTATGAAAGATGTTTTTAAAAGTATACCTATGAGGTCTTTCCTGATGGATTGTCAAAACATCTAATGAGGAGAGGAATTAGGAGTGACTGATCGAGGCTTGAGCACCTGAGAGGAGGGGTTATCACTGACTAACTGGGGAAGCTTGATGAAAATGTAAAAGTTTTTTGAAGGAAAGTAGGTATTTGTTTTTTAGCATATTACATTTGGAAATCTTTTGTTGGCATTTAGATATATGAAAATGTAGTTGGGATAAGAAGCAGAGGATTCTGATGTCATGTATTAGATCTTCCAACATCATGAATAGATGTTAGAAGCCAGGGAACTGGCTGACGAAAGCATCAAGACATGGATGTAAAGAAAGAACAGAATAGGGAGAAGGACTGGGCTCCAGGAAATTCCAACATTAATTTGTTAGAAATGTGATAAGTGACTAGCAAAGGAGAATGAGACTTATTCGCTAGACTAAAGAGCTAAGAAGAAAACCAGAAGTATGTGACATCTTGTAAGCCAGGGTAAGACGCTATGTAGTGACGCAGAAGTAAACAATAGTATTAAATGTTGATGATGGTTCAAATAAGATGACAAGTAAAAGCAGACATCTTGCACAGACAGTGTGAATAACTGTTGATTGTAACAAGAGCATTCTGAGTTGAATTCTGGAGTGAAAATGTGACTGGATATGGAAAGAGTGAAATAAGAAAGGGGAGGAAATGGAAACTGTATGTATAGAAATTTTTTCCCAGGAATTTTTCTGTAAAAAGAGAAATGGTTTAGTAGCCAGAATAAAATACAGAAAATAAATGTTTCAAAATGGAAAATATAATTGCATGTTTGAACTACTTTTGGAAATAATACTGGCAGAGAGAGAAATTGATGATTTAAGAGAGAAAGAGGAAAATTAATCTAGTGATTATGTTGCAAAAAACTGATAAATAGTTTGAACAGCTTGAATATGAAGATTATCAGAATATGTCATCTAAGGGGCCACTTATTTTGAGGGAAAGTTCTTCCAATTTTTGACAGATTTCGGAGAACTCGCCTTCTGCATTGTATTCCTATGGATATGTCTCCTAAAGCCACATACTTCATTTGAAGAAAGGAGTCACTCCTAGAAGATGCACACTACGTTTTTATTTAGGGTCATAGTTTACCTGTCAGGCCTTTAATTATTATTCTACCATTTTCCATAAATCTCTTTAGAATAAAATTGAGCTATTTTTCTGCTTCTCTCTGAAAAAAAAATAGAACCACTTTAGCCATTTTAAAATGTCATGAGAGTTATGTGGCTTTCACTAAAAATTTTTAAGACACCTAGGTAAATATATCATTTAAGGGAATTGATGTACGTTACAAAAGTAGATAGTTTGGATTCAGTAAACCTCCCAAACAATGACTTATTCATTTCAAATTTGTAACTGTATATGTGTGGGGGAGAAGGAAAACTTTCCTGTCACATACAAATTTTGCTGAAAAAACTCACAATAAGGTTTGTTAATAAGAGAAAGAGATTACAAATTTATTTACCATGTTAATGGAAAGAATCACAGAGTGATTACCTAATTTCCTAATGAAGACCAGAGTTTGTATGCTCCAAATTTTAGAAGAAAGGGGAGAGGAGATGAGGAATACTGATTATTCTGTTGAGAGTCAATACAGCATTACCAGAGAGAATGAGTAGATACTTGGGAGAATGAATGAGGGGAGGAGATTGGTAGGGGAGGAGATAACAGGTGTTATCTTTAAAATAGATTGTACCAGGTCTGATCGCATTCTTGACCTTTCCTGAAATTTTGAGATAGCAGGGAGAGAGATGTAAGGGGGTAATTGTTCTTTTTGATAGCTGTGTTTAGTTTTATACAGTTTAGAGGAAAACCCCTTTCCAATGCCTGTTGAGCTCTAAAATGCTTTAATTCAAAATACTCTACACCAAAGAGTCACATTTTGGGGTGAAATTCTTTGATCTCCTTTACTCCCTCTGTCTGGAACTTCCTTAGAAGTTCACACATCAGAAGCTGAGTCAGTGATTGTGGAGAGATCAAGTTCGTAGTCAAGTAAGAAGAGATCTGAAAAAGAAGACAAGAACATAGATTAAAAAGAGAATAAGAACAGATCTAAACTCATTTCCCACATCCCATTAAAGCAGTCTCTTGTTCCTGGGAATTGGTTAGACCACTAGAATGATTCTGCTTCTGAAATGTAATGGAGAATATTTATCTTGTTTTTTAAGAGGTGTAGATCAGTCTCTACTTGCCCCGAATGATTTACATAGAAACAACATTCCCCCTCAATAATCATGCAAACTGCTCCCTGTTGGGCTGTCAGGCCCTCCACAACATGGTGATTTTAAATACAACAGAGGCAAGACTGTCAATATTTAATCAAAGTGTTGTAAATGCTTGCATGGTGAAATGAACCCTTGTTCTTTTACCATGGAGAGATTTAAAACTGTCTTTTTAATCTCTTAAGTTGCAAATGCCAAGAAAAGAGCCCTGAGCACTGAGAATAACTTAGAATTGCAATATACACATACAAGTGGGTTTTCTATACCATAGCAGCTAGTATCCTTGTGCTGTAGCCCTTTATGAATGGAAGTCTGAGTTTATAATTTTGCTGGCCTTTAAGCGGAGTTCTTAGTAACAGAGGGCATCAGATAACTAAGACCATTCCATCTTGACCATCTAGATAGGAATCATTCATGTACTTTACCCTACAAGATAAAAAGGCCAGTGTTATTTACAGGTATAGCCAGATTGAACCTGTGATGCCCCCCTGCCCACCCCAAGTCTGAAGTTTGCTATGCCTTTTTATTTTCATCAGCACTTGCAGATTTACAACTTCCACATACCTCTTCCAGTCTATGGGAACAGAAAAGTTTGTAAAATATTTCATGTAAAAGAACTTTGGCCCAGTTCTGACAGTTATAGGTCTTGGTTTTGTTACCTAACCAAGTTAGTCCAGTCTTTTGGTCTATCTGTATGTAATTTTTAGCACCTGACAATTTATCTAGGGGAGCTAATGAACTACTCCAGGTTTCACAGGTCAGGGTTTGTAAGCCATCCTTTACATCTGGTTATGTGACAAGCATAGACATCATGAGAGTCAGTGGAATACTATCTATTTATGATCTTTGTAAGAGGCGCAAGAAACCATCTATGGAATAAAATCATAGGGTCTGATTGCAATATCGCCTTAGTGTCTCACCTAGAAAAGATCCAGCATCTTTTTTTTTTCAATGCAGAGGGGAACCTTTCTTTCCAGCAGCTTTACCTGAGCAAAAGACAGTTATGGAGCTTCCACAGAGGTTTTTCTGTGTCCAATTGACTTACCAACAGCATAAGCAGGATAATATTTTTTCTCCAGTTGTGGATGCTGTATCTTGTCATACATCCATCTTCTGGACTGGCTCTGCCTGGCATTCACATTAGCAGACAAAAAACTGTGTTCCATGTTCCTCTGCATGATGTGTGTGTGTGTGTATACACACATATACATTTTTACGCACACAGGCACACACGTATATAGTCATAACTAGCAATTAGATTGATTAGTTAATCTGGCTAGTCTTTGAAAGACTGGTGCAAAGAGATGCTGGGAATGTGCCTAATCTGCTGGACAAACAGTAAGTTAGAAAGAGTAAGGCATAGTTTGATAGAAGAGTCATAAGGGAAGATTAAAAGGGTAGGTTGAAGCAGCCTCCAATCAGCTTCCAGGGTGCAATCCTCAAAGGGGAAGGCTTGAAAGAAGTATTTTAGAAGGCCAATTTTGTAGGGCGAAGGGATAAAAAAACAAAAAAAGGAGTTTTTAGATGAAAAATGAGGTTTCTTGATTTGTGCAATCTTGGGATAAAGCTGCCTACTTTGTGAACATTTTTGCTTCAACAGTCTGGGAGCTGACCCTGGAAATCCTCACTTGTAGGTCACTGAGGCACTGGTTCTTCAATTGTCTCAGTGTAGTTTAGTGTGGCTCACTTGATTCCAAGAGAATTTTTCTTTTATTTTGATTACAGAGTAGGTGGTTATTAGTTCCTCATAAGGTTCTCCCCAGGAAAGTGACCAAGTATGTCTTCCTCCCAAATCTTTGATGAACACACAATCTCTTGGTCAAAAAGGATGCTAAGTGGGTCAGTGTCCTACACCCCTTTCACCTGTTAATAATACACTTCAAATATTTTACTTAACATTTGTGTGTAATTAGACATTGTGTCAAATTGTTCACTTAAATCCCCTTAGTGTTTAGTCAGCCCTGGAATAGAGGATTTAGGGATGCCACGAGGCATGGGATGACCAGACACAATTTTAAAAGGGGTTATTCCTTGTTTACTATTACTATGTAGAATATTCTTAATACTTTTTCTTTTTTATTCAGGCCAAAGGTAATAGTTCTGGCTATTTAATTTCAATGTCTTCATAGACTCCAAAGTTTCTTTGTATGTCTATATTTTTATGTTCCATTTAATCTAAAGATTGCGGGATGAGTTGGGGTGTGGAGTATTTTAATGAGTACCCCAGAGCCTTTAAAAGCAAGTGGTTTGTTTCTGCTGTCAAATGAGTCCCTTGATCTGACTTAGTCCATAAAGGAATACCAAAATGAGGAATGATCTCAGTTACTAAATTCTTTGCCCCTGTTGTAGTTAGTGTCTGTATGTTTTGTTGGATAACATTATTTCATCTACTAAACATGCAAATCATAGTGAGAGTGATAAAAACTTAAAGCTGGATGAAAAACTATAAAATCAATCTGGAGTACTGGAGAAAGGGGATTAACCCCAGTTTCCTAGAGAGTACCAGTTTTCTCCAGCTATTGGGTGAAATTATAATTAGTGCACTGGGAAATAATTTTTTTCAGAGATTTTGTAGATCCTAGGGAAGTGTCAATTAATTTTTTAGTTCCTTAATTATCCCCCATTTGCACGTACACCCCACCTGACTAGAAGTAAATGCAAGCCAATAAGTTAAAAGAAAAGGATCCACAGGGAGTCTGCCTGGCCAAATATACATCTAATTGTTCTGATAATTGTTTAGCACTTTTTTTTCTTCCCCCCACCTTTTTTTTTTATTAAA
Source organism: Arctocebus calabarensis (assembly GCA_963573935.1). NCBI lineage: Eukaryota > Metazoa > Chordata > Mammalia > Primates > Lorisidae > Arctocebus > Arctocebus calabarensis. The sequence continues at coordinate 14,105 of CAUYON010141689.1, forward strand.
GCATAGCTGTGTACATTAATGCAATCATAGGGTACAATGTGCTGGTTTCATATACAATCAGAGATATTTCCTTCAAGCTGGTTAATATAGCCTTCATGGCATTTTCTTAGTTTTTGTGTTAAGACATTTATATGATACATTTAGTAAGTTTCACCTGCACCCTTCTAAGATGCACCATAGGTGTGATCCCAGCAATTACCCTCCCTCCTCCAATCCTCCCCCACTTCCCTACCCTCCCTTGCCCCTTTCCCCAAATTCTTGTGCTATAATTGGGTTATAGCCTTCATATGAAAGCTGTAGATTAGTTTCATAGTAGGGCTGAGTACATTGGATACTTTTTCTTCCATTCTTGAGATACTTTTCTAAGAAGAATATGTTCCATGTAAACATGAAAGAGGTAAAGTCTCCATCTTTCTTTAAGGCAGCATAATATTCCATGTTATACATATACCGCAGTTCGTTAATAGGCATTCATGGGTCAATGGTCATTTGGGCTTCTTCCATGACCTAGCAATTATGATTTGTACTTCAGTAAATATTCTCATACAAATATCTTTGTTATAATGTGATTTTTGGTCTTCTGGATATATACCTAGTAGAGGAATTATAGGATCAAATGGCAGGTCTATTTTTAGATCTTTAAGTATTCTCCACATTGCGGAAATGGAGATGCGAGGGACAGCTTTGCCTCAGGTGTAGAACTTGCACCTGTAATTCTTAGGGTATGCAAGAAACAGACTACACACTCTCCAGACAGCACATAGCAAATCATTTTTATTCTGGGCCACCTTATATACACTGGTGGTCACGTACACACTTAATCTATGATCTATAGTCTTTTACCATTACCAAACTTCTTCTGACTAAAATTAACTTGTGGAAAAACATTCAGTCTACAAATCAACATATTACTTTCTGTTTTTACACTCTTCTCAGACATGCATCAGCTTTTGAACAAAGGATCTAAATAAAGATTACAAAGAGCTGCAGAGGATTTGAAAAATTGGAACTCCTCAAGCACACAGTTAACCTAAAATGGATTTATGACTTTGTTTTTCTACAGAGTAGAGTTCTATAGGCTCCAGGACATTATGCGTAAACATAAGTCACCCTCTGATCTGTATCACCAGTGGTCGGGTTGACAACTCCTAACCACCTGGGCTTAATGGAAGCATACTTTCAGAGTCTCTGTTTTTATGGACTTTTACCTCTGGACAAACAGTCTCTGTGAATGCTCAGGGGGAGCCCAGCTCTCTTCCTTCTGTATTAGCAGAAGCCATTTTAATCCATTAAAGGCTTGCCTTTGTGTGGCTTAGGTAGAGTTGTCTTCTAACCCTACACTCCACACATCTTTTCAAAAAGAACATATTAGTTTGTATCCCTACCAGCAATGTAGAAGTGTTCCCTTTTCTCCACATCCATGCCAACATCTCTGGTTTGGGGATTTTGTGATGTGGGCTAATCTTTCTGGGGTTAGATGATATCTCAAATTAGTTTTGATTTGCATTTCTCTGATGATTAAGGATGGTGAGCATTTTTTCACGTGACTATAGGCCGTGCACCTGTCTTCTTCAGTGAAGTTTCTCTTCAGGTCCCTTGCCCATGTTGAAATGGGACCACTTGGGAGAAGATATTTGCAGGTTATGTCTCTGGCAATGGTTTAAAAACCAGAATTCACAGAGAACTCAAACATTTTAGCAAGAAAAGAACACAAGTGTTTAGCACTTTTTTGCATCCACTTACCCTTTTTGACTGTAGATTTTTAGCCTGATGACTAATAAATTAACGGAGTGGAAAAAAGATAGGGAGGGCCATTGTGGGCTGCATATTTAGCATCCCTGTCTGTTCCATGATTTTCTGAGGATATAGTATTCATGTCCTTAGTAGAATCTGAGCAATGTGCAATAGTAATCTCACAAGGAAGGTAAATAGCTCCTAGTAGTGCTATAATTATAGGCCCATTAGCAATAGGAGCGTCAGAAGTTAAGAAGAGATTTCCAAATTATGTCAAATGTACGGCAGATACCAAAGGCATATGTGAGTCTCTTTAAATAGTATCAGCTTTTCCTTTTGACAATATGTAAGCTCTAGTGAGGGCTGCGACAAAATTTACTCAAAGCTTTATGAAGTGAGCTTTTGAGTGCCCTGAGATAGTTCATGTCCTAAGCATGTAACAATTGTCTGTACCCACTGAACTCTATACCTACAGACTTTATGGCTTCTGCATACAGCTGTAGTCTTTAGAAGAATGAGGAAATCTAAGAGGACACTCTGTTTATAGAGAAAAATAGCATCAATATATTGAACAAGAATGAATCCTTGGGAAAATCTACAGCATCATTGAGAGAATTTGAAGGAGACTTACAAGATCTCTGAAGTATTCAGGCCAATTTTAATTGTGTACTTCTAAAGGTGAATGTAAAGAGAAATTGTAATCATGATGCAAGGGAATTGAAAAAAGAGCTGTGCAGGGTTTAATTAATACATTGGGAAAGTCACAAATTTTTGAGTTAGTTTATATCTTCTTGATAGAATATTTGTTACAAGTACTTATTATTAAGCTAATTAATTAGAGCTTATGTAAATATATGTCATATGCCATTGCCCATACAGACATACAGATGGGAGTAGATCTAATAGCTCTTATAATGAATTCTTACTTGTTGGTTTTAAATATAATTATTATCTTTTTATTCAGACTGTCAATCTTTTAATTACCCATTTTTTGTTCTAATCAATTATTAGCTAGGCAACAATTTTCCTTTAGTAATATTTTGCCATTTCTGTAAGCACTTGGTGCTTCCAGGGCCTACTATTTATACATTTATAGGTAGAGAGATTCAGAAAGAATAGTACTCAGTTCTTTGGAAATTTAGTATCCTCTTTTTACCTGGAACGTTGGCTCTCACTCTGAGATATCCACGATGAACTTAAGCAATGGTTTTTCCTTGCAAAAATAAAAAGGAACAAAGGGGAAGAACCCTTTCCTTTGTTTTTCGTTGTGAGTCCAGAGAGCTGGAGTTTACATTTTCTGTAGCACGATCTGTTAGTATTAGTTTCTGTCTGACTCAGTCAGACATTTGAGGCCTTTCACTGGATCTAAGACAATAAATTATCAGATCTAATCCAATCCCGGACCCAGTTTGGTTTCTGTCACAGCTTTTGAATCCAGTTAGAATTAAAAGTTTGCTCAAACTCGAAGATGCTAAACCACAAACCCATGGAGCTATGGCTTTCAGGAGAGAACCCACTGTAATCTCTCACTGTTATGAGAGAACAAGGACACAATGACTCCAGAAGACACCTCCTTCTTCACTTGATTCTCCCGGGGCGGCGTGTCTCAGATCCTACTTCTGGCAAATTAATTGTTTCATTGAGCAAGGAATGATTCACAAACTGGGCAGCTGAACAAGAAGAGGGGTAGAGAGAGTCCAGTACTGCTGTGTGGTTGAAGAAGTTTTGTGAACAAAAGAAGAGAAAATGACAAACAGAACACTGAAGTGCGGTTCAGACATGGCTGCACTGGTTTCGGCTCAGCCTTTGCCTTACTTAAACATGGTTGGCCACTTTTGATTGACAAAAAGGAAGGAGTGAAGATGAAGAGAGCATACTTTAGATGGGACAAAGAACTGACATTTTTGGTTTTGAAATTTTAACCAAAGTACCTTTTTAAGCGAAACCATAAGCCTTAACCAAGAAAGCAAGAGTGCTCGAAAAAAGGTGGAGAATAACTTTTCTGAGACCCATTAAAACCATAGAGACAGCTCCAAGAAAGGAAAGTCAACTCATAAACAAGCGTAACTCACTTTGTGTGTGTGTGTGTGTAGCCATATTTTCTAGGGTCTCTGTTTTTCAGCAAACTGTTTATACACAAATAGATAAAAGCCCCATATACCCCCATAGAATATGGGAACTCAAAAAGCTGTTCATGGAAGGAAAAAAAAATTAATAAATCGTGAAAGTTGCATAAATATAAAATGAGAACAGGTATTTCCTGCCTGGGAAACAAACCTAGGCTGTTGAGGTGCAAGCCTAGAACTTCAAACAGTAGACTACAAAGTGAACTGGCTTTTATTATTGTTCCCACTGGGGATGTATACAATTTTTTTTTAAGGTCAAATTTTGCTCTTCAATTTTGTCAAGAGAATTTTTAAGGCTAGCCACAACATTATGTCTTTCTTTTGATCTAATTCCTCTATTAATACAAATAAGGCAATTGGTTAGAATGAGAACTCTAAAATTTATTATATTTTAAATTTGAAAATAGTTTAACTTAAAAGATCTATCTTTTGGCCATTAATAACTGAAATTATCAATGGTGTATTCCTTCTAAAATTAATGAAAATGGTATATTTCCTCCAATTAGTCTTTTTGTAGAAAGCCCCAGTGGTAATTTTCCAGAGGTGTTCCTAGAAGGGGCACAGAAGAGGCATTTCACATGATCCCTTAATATTTATTCCCTCTACACTTAAAATAGAAAAGGAGGATGGAATATTTAAAGACAAGGACTCACCTAGATCTTTACACATTTGACTCAATGATTCTGACTGTGCTACTTAGAATCTTATATGTCTCAGGTTCCCAATCTTTTCCAACTAGCCTGGTAGGATCCTAAAAAGCACATTCCCTGGGAAGTGGGACAGGTGGAAATTTCCTACTGGATCGCAAAACAAGCACTCTGGGAAATTAAATAAGATCCGAGGGGAAGCCTGGACATAATTTTTTTCTTTTTTGAGGGGGACCTGCAGCAAAGTTTGTCTTCATACATGCTGGCCAACTAGGAAATGTATAACTGGTTGGCTTGGAGGGCCATCTCAGACAGTGGACTTGCAGGAGTACTGGGCCTATATTCTATCCTGTAGTAACTCTGTGACAAAATGACACAGAAAGATGACAAAGGAAAACAACAACAAAGGCTGTGTCTGAGAGGAGAGGAGTCAGACAATAGGAACACATATACCACAAAGTACCAAACATATATTAGTGTAACTTTACTCAGACTAACTGCATACAAAACCTTTCTTGGCATTGAATCATTGGAAAGGGAAAAGAGACAATGATCTTTACCTTGTGCTCAATGAGAGCCCACAGAGGGACCAGGAAAACTGGGAGTCTGACTAGTAAGTAACCATTTTGCCAGCAGGTTAGAACCTGTGTTCCCCTCCCTGCAGTTTCCAGAAGAACAGAGTAGCTCTGAAGATCCTACCAGCTATGGCAAACTGTGGGGGAGAAGGAAGATTCCCCTATTTGCTCCTGAAAATTTTCTGAAAGGTCAACTCACAATAAGGCAGATTAATAAAAGAAAGAGATTATAATTTTTCATGCACAGAGGAAGATTCACACAGTTATTATCCAGTTTTCCAATGGGGATACACACACACACACACACACACACACATATATGTCATTTTATTGGGGAAAGGGAAATGAAGATGCAAATAATTCTGTTGAGTGCTAAGCAATTACTAAGGAGGAATAGATACTTGTAGAAATGAATAAATAAGGTGAAACAGATTGACTTGCAAATGACTTTCTTTGGAAATTAAATTCATCTGTGAGACCAATGTTATGTTTAAAATGGGTTGGGCCAGGTATGGATCCTTCCTTAATCTTTCCTGCAATATATTGAGATAATAGGGATGGGAAAGAAAGGCAGTTGTTCTTTTGGATGAGTCTATCTGGTTTTATGCAAATAAAGGGACATCTTCTTCCAAGGCCTGTTTATCTATGAGACTTTATTTTTTTTTTTTGAGACAGAGTCTCACTATGTCACCTCTGTCGAGTTATGTGACATCACAGCTCACAGCAACCTCAAACTTTTGGGCTTCAGTGTTTCTCCTGCCTCAGCCTCCCAAATACCTGGGATTACAGGTGCCCACCATAACGCGCATCAGTTTTTTTTTTTTCTTTTGTTTTTGTTGTTGTTGTTGTTGCAGTTGTCATTGTAATTTAGCAGGCCTGGGCCAGGTTTTAACCTGCCAGCCCCGATGCATGTGACTGGTGCCCTAACCACAGAGCTCTGGGTGCTGAGACTATCTATGAGAACTTTTAATTTAAAATGCTCTTTTTTTATGGCAAAATCTGAAAAGTATAATAAGGCAAAAATAAAAATGACATCTGATCTTAATACTCAAACATAATATCATTTTTAAAATTTCATGGCTATCCTTCTAGTCTGTTGTTCATGCCTATATTTGCTAAAACAAAACACAGCAATGAACAAACAAATCATGATGTGTATGCTGTTTTGTGATTATTCTCTCTTTGGCAATACATAGTGAACATTTTTCTAGATACTTCAATATTCTACTACATTGTATTCAAAGAAAGCATCATATTTTATTGCATGAATGCATCATAGCTTCATATATCCAACACCCTATGGTAAAACAACAGGTTGTTTGCAGGGTTTCAGCCATAAAAAGATGGAGACTGTACATCTTTTGTATTTACCAGGATGAAGTTGAAGCATGTTCTTCTTAATAAACTACCACAAGAAAGTGATAAAAAAGAAAGTATCCAGTGTACTCAATACTAATGTGGAACCAATGGAAAAACAATACATGAGAAAATAGCACAAGTATATTCCAGTGGGGGGGGGCAGGAGGAAGAGGAGAAAAGAAGGAGGAAGGAGAATTGGTGTGCTCTCATCTACCGTGCACTGTTTAAGGGTATACAGCACACCCTCTGGGTGACGAGCTCAACTACAACTTGAACTTTACCTGAGAAATGCCGTGTAACCTAATCATTTACTTCCTCATATTAATCTGAAACAAAAAGTTACATTAAACATAATAAGAAATGAAAATAGAGTTTTTTAAAATTCCTTTGCATAATGAGTCATATTTTGGGGTAAAATTCCCTGAGCTTCTTCATCATCATATATGCTGATATACATATGAAGACTGTATATATTTATTACAACCTATAGTAAGTGACAGAAGTGCAGCAATCACTTTCTTCCTCTCCTTTCTTCCCTTTATTCTGTCCCCACTTCATAAATGCTCAGGATGGAGAATACAAATTCTAGGTGACTGTGCCAGTCTTGTTTCCATTCCTCAATCATCTTTCTTTTAAACTCTCCATATATGTTAATCCTATGTTGTACTTCTATAAAATGCCCTGAGGGTGCTGTTAGTTTCCATACTGCAGATTTCTTTGCCAAAGCAAACGGGCGAGGTCAGTAGATATCTCTGCAATCCTCTAGCCTCTAGGAACTGGGACGTGAATGTCCTCCAGCACCAAACATTGATCACCATTTTCACAAGTGAGAGACACTTTTTAAAACATGACTTTATTTATTAGATTTTTACTTCAAATTGCTTATTTTTTTTTTTACCATCCTAAGGTACATCTGAGATACTTTACAATTGTTTGCAGATTAATATAATTACTCTGTCACTCCCCAAAACCTGAATGCCTCACAAAATGAGGCATTCATTTCCAACAATACCATATATGATCCTCTGGTTCCCACTGGCAGTAATCTACCCCCATTTATTTATTTCTGACTTCTGAAAGTAATGGACCCAGCTCCTTGGGAAGATGTTGAAAGTATTGTTCACTTAACCTGCAATTAGAACCCAAACTTTTTCTGTTTTTAAACAGTTGTTGTGTAAAAATGAATTGTGTGAGAGTTACTTTTCACTTTGATATTTTTCCTCCTACTTCACACACCTGCCAAATAAGTGGCAACCTAACTACAGGTACACAAACTCTTCCAGGGAAAGCATTTTACATCTTATTTCCATAAGCCCAATTCAGCAGTTGGGAAAATAATATTGTATTTGCTTTGATTTATGAAAAAAATGGATCATAATGCTTAGTAATATCCAATAGCGACATGAACAGAAATAAATACAACAAAGACCTGGCCCATTTCCACAACAATGTGATATGGCATCCCAAGTAATATTCCACTGAAGATTCTTCCAAAATATAACTTTTGGAAAATAGGTGTCATTGCCCTACAAAAAAGTTACTTATTTCATCAGAATAGTATTTTAAGAACTTTCTTTTTAAAATATCATTGAAATAAAGATAAAATAACAACAGACCCCTCAGAAATCAAAAAAATCCTCAATGAATATTGCAAGAAACTGTACTCTCAGAAATATGAAAATCTGAAGGAAATTGACCAATACTTAGAAGCACACCACCTACCAAAACTTAGCCCAAACCAAGTGGAAATGTTAAACAGGACTATATCAAGTTCTGAAATAGCATCAACAATACAAAATCTCCATAAAAAGAAAAGCCCGGGACCAGATGGCTTCACCTCAGAATTCTACCAAAGCTTTAAAGAGGAACTAGTACCTATATTACTAAACCTCTTCCACAATATGGAAAAAGTAGGAATACTACCCAATACATTCTAAGAAGCAAACATCACCTTGATCCCTAAACCAGGGAAAGACACAACAATAAAACAAAAATATAGACCAATATCACTAATGAATATTGAGGCAAAAATATTCAGCAAGATCCTAGCAAACAGAATCCAGCAACACATCAAACAATTTATACACCATGACTAAGTGGGCTTTATCCCAGGAACATAAGGTGGGTTCAATAAGCATAAATCTATAAATGTAATCCAGCACATAAACAAATTTAAAAAGAAAATACACCAACCACTCACCCCCAGAGAAACCCCCTCCTCTGCTCCCTTTGTGAATCAATGGTGCCTCTAACCTGCCAATTAGCCAGCCTTAACACAATGCTGGTCCAGTGGAAAGGAAGGTTCTCATGGCACCCTCGTCCCTCACTCATTCCTATAAAAGAAAAAAAAATAGGAAAAAACACAAGAAACTTCACCTGCCAAAGAGTTAAGTTTGAAAATACTGATTTGTTATCTTTCCAAGAGTGGAATTTCAAATGGAATAATGTTCCCTGATTTTGTGGCTACGACTTTTTTTCCTCTCTATTCTAGCGGATCAGAAGGGGAAGGGCTCAGGGTTGCTCTGTGCCAGCTTTCTCTCCCTCCCCTGCAAATACTCTCTCCTCTTGCCTGTGGGGAGCCACCAGCACTTTTCCTCCTGGCTGGGTACACCTTTGGTGTTTTACACCATCAGTGAAAGATCTGCTATCAAGGCTGAACTTGATAAACATAGAAAGCTGTGGTTTCAGATCTAAGCTATATACAGGCTACTTCTGATGTCTTATAAAATTTTCCATGTGGTTCACCTTAGCTTCCCAGTTTTGCCCTGGAGCTTCAAGCAGAAGCCTCTGCACATAACGGCATCACTGTTATTGCTCTTGCCTCCTTTGTTATGTATCTTTGTTACTAATCTGCCTCAGGTTAAATGTGCATTACTTCATGTAGTTTTCTAATCATTTTAAGTGTATTTGCATTTAGTGTGTTGTTCAGTGTTTGTGGTGCTATTTTTGATGATATCATGAACAGGGGACCTAGGAAGTATTATCATTTTCCTTTTGTCTAGGTATTTATTCTTCCTCATCAAGACTTTAAGAGAAACATCATTAACAAGGGACAATTACAAATAGGTAAATTAACTACCATCTTCTAATGGTCATTTTAAATAGGCCACATTCCCCAGTTATTCAATCAAACACTAATCTAGGTGCTGCTGTGAATATTTCTTGGGGGACATAATTAAAGTACACAATCAGTTGGGTTTTTAAAAGAGCAACTATCCCTAGGCCTGATTTCTTTTCTTTTCTTTTTTTTTTTTTTTTTTTTTTGCAAATTTTGGCCAGGGCTGGGTTTGAACCTGCCACCTCTGGTACATGTGGTTAGCACCCTACTCCTTGAGCCACAGGCACTGCCCAAGTAGGCCTGATTTCATCAGCTGAAAGAGTTTGAGAGCCAAGTTGAAGTTTCCCAGAAGTAAAAATTCCAAGTGTGGGCATCAGCTTCCAACTTGAGCCTGTGCCCAAGACTTCCAACCTGAAGTTCCTGACAGACTCTCCTGGTGATTTGAGAATTGCCTTAATAGCCCCCACAATCACATAAACCATTTCCTTGAAATAGAACTTTTAAAACATACCTTCTGTAAGTTTTCTCTGGATTAACTCTGACTGATACAGATTGAAGTATCTGGAAGTGGAGTAACAAATAACTAAATTTGGGAAGTGGCTTTAGAATTGGGTGATGGTCAGAGGCTAAAAGAATTATAAGAAATGTGACAAAGAAAAAACGCCTCACTGGGTGGCGCCTGTGGCTTAAAGGAGTAGGGCACTGGCCCCATATGCTGGAGGTGGTAGGTTCAAACCCAGCCCTGGCCAAAAATTACTTAAAAAAAAAAAAAAAAAAAAGCCTCGCTTGCTTTGAACAGACTGTCAGTAGAAACATGGATGTTAATGATTCTACTGGTAAGAACACAGAAGGGAGTGAAGAGCATGGAAGACAAATCCATATTGCCTTAGAAAATATCTAAAGCTTCATAAAAAATGGCAGTGTATAGAAATATGGACATTAGAGGCACTCCTGGTGAAGACTCAGAAGGAAATGAAAGGTGTGGAAACGGTGGGAAAAGGGACCTAGTTTCATAGTAACAGAAAGTTTACTGGATTTGTGTCTTATAGTTATGTAGAAAGCAGAGCTTGTAAGCAATGAACTTGGATATGTAGGTGAGAAGCATTACAAGCAAATCACTGAAGTTGCCGAGGGATTTTGTCATGCTGCTTATAATAAAATGCAAGAGTTGAGCGAGAGGTTGGTGGAAGTATTGCTAAGGAGAAAGAAACTAGGACTTGACCATTTGAGAAATTACCATTCTATCCAGATTCCAAAAGATGCTAAAATTATAGTTCACGCTAAAGAGAAATTGCTCTGGATAGAAAGCCTAGGGTGTAGCTGGACAACCTTTTGCTAGTGTCTTAAAAGGATCAAAAGCTCAGAATTTCAATCACACAGTGGTGTCCTGGGAGAGACTAGTCACATGACTCACAGATCTCAGCCTTCTAAGCAGAAGCCAGGAAGAAAGATGGGATTATTCAGGAAAGATTTATGGAAGAGACACTTAGCTAGTGGAGCAAATTCCCAAAATATTCACAGAACACCCATAAAGCTCTTGAGAATTTTGTACTGGCAGAAACACTTCCAATTTAGACTGAAAAAGATAAAGGATGAAATGAAAGACAGCTATTGGACTCCCCAAATTCTACAAGGAGGACACAGGCTAATGAAATCACCCTGCTGCCCATACATGCTGTCCTTTAAGAAAGGAAAACTCAGGGAGTTTTGGGTCCAGAAGTAAATCCTCAAATCCCAGAAGCTTATTCCTAGGCCTAGAAGCCTGATAGGGTTTCTGGCCTTGCTGGATTTCTAACTTGGGACCAACTCTTTTTTTTTCTTTCATTCTTTTTTCTTCTTTTTCAATGTGACTGTTACTGGTATCCCATCCCCGAACACCATTGTCCTGGGGGAGCTAACCTGTATCTTCTATTTACTGCGTGGAAACAAGAAGAATGAAAGAGTCACACACAAGTTCATGGATTTCCAATCTACTCTGAGACAGTTTGATTCCCTCTACTAGGAATTAGAGCTCAGTCAGAGTCCTGACTTCTGATCTAATCAGATTAGTGTTCCAAATAATAGGTAACATCTTCAGATTTGGAGTCAGACTGCCTGAGTTTGAATCCACGTTTACCACTGAGACCTAGAGTGAGATGCTTTTAACCTCACCGTTCTACAGTTTTCTCATCTGCAAAATCACAATAACTCCGCTTTCCTTATATGATAATTATGACAAATAATATGCACTAAGATTGGAAGTGTTTTGTGCTGCATCAGAGGAAAGGAGGGAAGAGGAGAGAAGGGGGTGTGTACGACATTACAATAATTCTGAATAATATGTAAAATGTTGCTGAGCTCAAAAATTATCACTAGAGTAAATTCTAATAGTATACTTATTTATTAAGATGTTTTACCCCGTTAAAGATCCTGTTTTTTCCTTTAGTTTGACAAAGAAACCAGGTCTGCAAAGGATGCAAAGATAAACCCCAATAACATTGCTAATTCCTTAAAAGGTCCAAGGAGTGAAGAATAATAGTTACTGACTATTTTGGTTTCACTCCTCTAGTTTCTGGGGAAGGCACAGGGCATACTCCAATTAAACCCCCTTTCAAGTCTTTGCTCATGCCCTTGAGACACAAATTTATTTCTGTAAAATAACTTTTCTCCCAAGGCAATATGAATAAATGAATGAGTAAATGTCATATTAAATTCTTCCATAGTTGAAACCTACAAATTGAAGTCACTGGGAATCAAGAGGTTGTCTACCTTGATATCAAGGCTAGTCTCATAGGTAAACAGACTAGGTGTTACCTGTCTTTATTACATTGGTGTAAGGGCAATGGGAATATCCAGCTTGCCCTAGACTTCCATCCTGCTAACTTCTAGAGAGCCTCTGACACCTATGACTTTACCCTGTTATTTTTGTTCATAAATAAATTTGTGCATTTGTTCATTTATCATTTTTTAGAGTTACTGAGTATCAACTAACTGAAACACACACATACAAACACACACATGGACACGCATACATCTATAGAAATTATGAGACTTGTGTAAGGTTTGCAGAGTTTAGAAATGCATTAAGCATTGTCACTGCCCTTAAGAAGCAAAGACATTAGAATTCTTACTGCAAATGAGGATTACAAGTATCTGCTTCTGAGGGTCTTTTGATGATTAAATGAGAATACATGAATATAAGGTCCTTTTACAATTCCTAGAAAATGGTCATCAGGGGGAGGGATCAATGTGCTCCGGCTGAGTGGGCACAGACTGAGGGTACAGGGCACGCCTCCTGGGTGCGGGACACAGCGACAGCAGGGACCTCACCTAACAAATGCAAACTTTGTAACCTCATCATTTCTACCCTCCAATTACTCTGAAATGTTAAAAATAAAATATGGTCAATAACCATTTCTCGGTATTGCGATCATTACCTGATACAGCTGTAAGTAGTCTCAGAGACCTGCTAGCCCAGTGGTCCCCATGCATTAGAATCACCTGGAGGGACTGTGAACACGCCAGATGCTGGCTCTGCTCCCAGAGTTTCTGATTATACAAGTCTCTGGGGAGCCTTGAGAACTGACGTTTCTCAATTCCCAGATGAGGCCGATGGTGCCAATCTAGGCCCACACTTGGAGAACCCTGTTGTTCCCCAGCCTCCTCATTTTACAAATGAGAAATTGAGGCTTGAGAGAGTTGAATGGATCTGACCATCAACTCACCAATAATTAGCTCTATGGAGCCCACCTCTCCCTATTACTCTAATGCCTCTCCGATAGCTGCATGTCATATCAGATATGTGCATTTTATTAACCTTAAAGAAAGCAGTATTATAGGCACCTGGGTGTTACACATGTTTGTACATGGATAGATGAGAGGAGGGGAAATATTTCTGGACAGGGAGGCTCTATGGGTGGGCACCTATGCATAGGGCCACCAATCAGTGTGAAACCACGTGTGTTATTTACCAATTACTGCATAACCAATCCCCCCAAGACCTGGGAACTCAAAACAGCACATCTTATCTTAGTTTCCGTGCATCAAGAATCCAGGCCGGGCTCGACTGCTTCAGGGTCTCTCACAAGGCTGCAATCAGGCATCAGGGAGGGCAGAAGTCTCATCTGAAGACTTTACTGGAAAGGATCTGCCTCCAAATTCACTGCACTGCTTTTTGGCAGGATTCAGTGACTCAGGGCTTTTGCTGTGAAGACCTTATTTATTCACTACCAGTTGTTAGCCAGAGGCTCCCCTCAGATGTAGACTACCCCAGTATGACAGCTGGCTTTATTAAAACTGAAGAGATAGAGGCATAGAGAGTGCTCTGGCAGAACAGAAGTCATAATGTTTTGCAACCTGTCCTTGAAGGTGGCGTGTCATCATCTTCACCATATTCTATTGGTTAGAAGCAAGTTACCAGATTCAGCCCACTTCTGAGGTGAGATAACCTAAAAGTGTGAAGTTTGCCACACTCCTCTTGTCAACCCAATGCCTCATTTCACAGATGAAGAATGTGAAGCTCAGAGAAAACACGTGTCTTAAATAAGATCACACAGCCAGTCTACTTCCTGACTAGAATTCTAATGTTCTCTTCACATCTTGCAAAACGCTTTCCATTTGATCTCAACTACAGGCATCACAAACAATATATTAATTAAAAACAAAAGAACAAAAACATGTTCTAATGGAATAACAGCAAATAAGTTTGTCATATCAAAACTTTTGTTAACAAAAAAAAATCATAAAGCATCTGCTTAATCATCATTGTAATCAAGAACCCCAGAGTCAAAAATGCAATGTAACAGTTCCAATAAAAATAATCATTCATTTGGTGCTCTGTTCAAATAACACAAAAATAAGCATTTTTCTTCTGAATCTCAACTTACAGTTTAGGAGGCAATTTCCCTATCTCCTTAGCAAGAGAATGTACATCTCTTCTTGACTCTGTGAGGCTCACTCTCTTTTTCAAAACAAAATATATCATAGACTTCCTTGAGTGATATTATTCCCCAGACAGCTAAATATAAAATGCTAATGCACATACTCATTTCTATTTTGGAACATATTTATTTACCATTAACAGTATGTAAGGTATATGCCAGGTTCTAAGGATCCAGCAGTAAATAAGACAGAGGGTTTATTACTCAAATGGTCCTTTGGATCTACCAGGAATGAGACATATTTTAAATATTCCAGATATTCATTAGTGTATGAAGTTGCTTTGAAAATAGAAGACAGAGCATTGTGGGAGAATATAGCAGCAAGTCAGGGAAAACATGAGCATTCCAGGCAAAGTCTCCAAGGTAAGAAAGCTGATTTTATTTTTTACATACAGAGTCTTACTCTGTCATCCAGACTGGAGTACAGTTGTACAATATTAGCTAACTTCAGCCTCAAATTCCTGGGCTCAAGCGATCCTCTCATCACAGCCTCTCAAGTAGTTGGAAATACAGGCATGGGCTGCCATGCTTGGCTAATTTTTATAAATGTTTGTAGAGATGGGTCTAACTCTGTTGCTCGGGTTGGTCTGGATCTCCTGGCCTCAAGTGATCCTCCCACCTTAGCCTCCCAAAGTGCTGGGAATACAGGTATGAGCTAACAAGCCAGGACAAAAAGCTAACTTTATCTGTAAGATCACATCATAGAAAATGGAAAAATAAACACACAATACAAATCATCTTCACACATGAGTAAGAACTAGCTAAATAGTCATCATTGATTATTTGCAGTTGTAGCAACAGTTTTAAATCAGCCCTAATCTGTCAGACTTTACAGTTTGAGCTACAGTTAATCTGACCCCTTAACAAAGGCATTTCTCTGGAGAGAATTCATGGATCACCTCTCTTTCTTACATTTAAAGCATTAAATATTCCATTATTGTCTTTAGGACAATTTCCCAAATTTCCAAAATGAGTTCTCGTCAGGAATATGTTCCATGGGTTGAGAAGGGATAGTATTATAGACAGCTTGGTACTTTTCATAAAGAATAGAACTCCATGGGGGAAGCAAACTTCCCCAAAAGATTTTAAAGATTAATCATTGGTGATTTTCGTTAATGATGAGTCATTAGTGATAAATCATTTATGATCCCCTTCCCGACAATGATGAAGGAAAGGTTGACTCAGAACAGAGAGTCTTTACAAAAGCCAGGATGCCAGCTACTCAGAAGAACTAGGCCCTAGGACTCCCTGGAGGGTAAAACTTTTGCTGAATAGGAAGTAAAGCTCTCCCCAAGGAAGCTGCAACACTTTTCAAAGTATCATTTACAGTGCCATCTAGTGGATATTAAAATTACTGCACAAGAGTCCCAAGGCCTGGGCTCTATCTTGCCCTTACTCTGATATCAGCACAAACCACAACACTGGTTCCAGAGTGACTTTGTTCAGCGAGTAACAGCAAACATCATTTTTTGCCATTAAGTTGGCCTAGAAGTCTTCCCTAACTATAAAATGGAGGAAAACAAAAGCACCTCTCAGGGTGTTTATGTGGATAAAAATAAGTTTTAAATGCTGTAGTTGGAGTACTTGGTTAATGGACAACACAGGCAGAAGAGGAGGGGAGAGATTCTTGAAATGCCAAAGAGTCAAGATGGCAAGTGGTAAAGATGAGCTGGCCCGGAGCTTCCTTCAGGTGCCCCAATGTAACAGAGAAATGTCCTCGTGTAATGGAGAAGGTTTAAGCTTTGTAATAAATAAAGATTGGTCAAAAGCTGGCCCTCTGGGCTCGGTGCCTGTGGCTCAGCGGGCTAAGGCGCCAGCCACGTACACCTGAACTGG
>CAUYON010141691.1:0-13255 GCA_963573935.1 Arctocebus calabarensis
GGCGCCGGCCCCATATACCGAAGGTGGCGGGTTCAAGCCCGGCCTCGGCTGAACTGCAAAACAAAAAAATAGCCGGGCGCTGTGGCGGGCGCCTGTAGTCCCAGCTACTTGGGAGGCTGAGGCAAGAGAATCGCTTAAGCCCAAAAGCTGGAGGTTGCTGTGAGCAGTGTGAGGCCACGGCACTCTACCCAGGGCGATAAAGTGAGACTCTGTCTCTACAAAAAAAAAAAAAAAAACTACATAGATACTAAATACAAATCTATATAGAGGGATAGATTTATATTTATATATAAGTCTATATATAGATACATGCATAGATTCATATTTATTTATATATTTTATATATATATATGGAGAGAGAATTATATTTATTGGGGCCGAGTTTGAGAATTGCAGCCCAGGGCCATAGATTCCTGTTGTCCTGAATATACACTCTCCGTTTAATTCCTGAAGAACACTGATGGAGATCTCTTTCTCTGTCCCCCTCTTGGCGTCTCTCTGTTTCAGTCAGTCTTCTTTTGGTCACAAGTGCCAGACTCCTAATTCAAAGGAGCTTTTAAAAAAGAAAGAGTCTATTTTCTCTTACGACTGGGAAGTCCAGGAGCGAGTCTTTGGGCTCGGATCCATTCCCAGCTCCGTCTTACCCTCTGGCTGCCTTAGGAATGCTTTTTCCCTGTGGGGGGGCCACCGGGACCCCAAGGCTTCAATCCTACCAATTTAGCAAACTCACTGGAAAAGTTTCCCTTTTCCGAATCCTAAGGGCAGTCAGGGATGGCTGTCCTTGGACCAACTGTGTCACCTGCTTTCCTCACTTGCTCCTCCCTAAATTTGCCAGTGGGACTCTGATCGCCTCTTGACCAGGCAAACCCCAGGTGTGTGGCTCAGAGTAGAATGGAGGAGGGCAGCACCCCAGAGGGAAATGGGGGCCATTTACCCGGTAACGGCCAAACCGATCACGGCGCACACGGTACAGGCCAAACAATCACGGCTCACACGGTACAGGCCAGACCGGTCACGGCGCCCACGGTACAGGCCAGATCCGTCACGGCGCACACGGCACAGGCCAGACCGGTCACGGCTCACACGGCACAGGCCAGACCCATCACGGCGCACACGATTCCTTCCCTCACACCGCTGTTCTCTCACTCTCTCTCTCCCTGCCCTCCTCCCTCTTCTCTTCCTCGCTTTTTCTCTCTCCTTCTCTCCTCTCTCCCTCTTTCTCTTTCTTCTCTTTCTCTCTCCTGTCTTTCTCCTTCTTTTTCTCCATTTTTCTCCCTCTCTTTCTCCTTCTCCCCCCTTCCCTCTCCCTTTCTCTTTCCTACCTTCTTGTTTCATCTCTTGCTCCCTTCTCTCCCTCCCCCTCTCTTCTCTCTTCCTTTCTCCCTCTCTCCCTCCACCCTCCCCTTCTCTCTCTACCCCTGTCCTTGTCCCCACCCTCCACATCTAGGCAACTTAGCATCTGTCCTTTCTCCTCCCGCCTCCCCGGCTTGTCTCTCCCTACTCAGTTTCCCAATTCTATATCATAAATCCTGAGCTACTGGGCTGGCGAATGCTGAACTTTCCTTAAAAGGGCAAGGAATGGGGAGAAATGGAGGGAGCCAAAGCTGGGCTCCTTCAGCAGCTGAGAGCAGGGGGGAGGGTTGGGACTCATGTTAGTAATTTTTGTCACTGTCTGATGCGAAATCACCAGAGTGATCCTGTGACATTTTGAGTTGTGGGTGCTTTAAAAGTTTGCGTCTGTGTCCAGGAAAGTGATAGATGAATTAGCACAGGACAGTGAAGGAAGACTTTGGGATATAAATGCTCTGATACTAAGTTATGGACGGATACTTCCCAAAAGTCTGGTCAACAGAGTCTGCGCGTAGCTTTCAGACTTCAGCAGTGGCTCAAACCAAACTCTCAGAGGGACTTTTAAACTCAAGAAACACAAGGCATTTTTTGTTTCCAATCCTGTAAGCACTCTTGAGTTGAAAACATCATTGGGTCATAAAATAATATAAAAACTCTATAATTGACACCCTTTATCCAGCCCTTTAATCAAACCCCCCCCTTGGATGGCTGCACAGACTGCTGAGAACCCTGATCACCCCAGCCAGAGCTCTGGCCCTGTCTCTGATGCATCCTGACTGCCTCCTACTTACCTTTCATCACAGGTCTTGCTCTGATCACGTCTCTTTCTCCCTCTTTCTCACTTTTATCACAGGTCTTGCTCTGATCACGTCTCTTTCTCCCTCTTTCTCACTTTTTCCCTCCTTCCCCTTTTATTTTTATTTTATTTTTACATACACATGTGTTTATTAGGTTTCTGCTTTTTGCCTTCACAGAATATAAAAAGGCTTAAAATCTAATAACATCTTAAACATTGTTATTGTTCTTAAATGTTAACCCCTTTCCCTTCTATTTTCTCCTTTGGGCTATCTCCCCTCTGCTGCCCCACATCCCCAGATTTTGTAAAGTGGCTCCCAATACTCACACCCAAACTCTCCCTGGGTAGAGAGCTCTCTGGTCATGCCTATGCCCATCAGCAGTGATCTGGGCTCTCCTATTTTATACCTGGACCTAGCAGTACCCAGGTGTGCTCATTTGCGAGAGCTGCCATAACAAAATACCACAGTATGTGTACAAGCTCCCAGGGCTGCCATTTATAACCCTGGGCCCATGATTACCCTAAGATCCTTCCTGAAATTTCCAGATAGTTCCTTTTAAAACATTCTCTTTGGCTTGGCACCTGTAGCTCAGTGGCTAGGATGCCAGCCACATACATCAGGGCTGGTGGGTTTGAACCCAGCCTGGGCCAGCTAAACAACAATGACAACTGCAACAAAAAAATAGCTGGGCATTGGAACAGGTGCCTGTAGTCCTAGCTACTTGGGAGCCTGAGGCAAGAGAATCACTTAAGCACAAGAGTTTGAGGTTGCTATGAGCTGTGACACCATGGCAATCTACTAAGGGTGACAAAGTGAGACTGTCTCAAAAAAAGAAATAAATAAAATATTCTCCTTTTTAGACTTGTGCTCGATTCAGGTGGGTTTTCTGAATGACGGGATGAGCTCACACAGGTCACCAGACACCACTATGGTAGCCTCCCTGCTTACCCCCAGGGGCAGGAGAGGAAGCTCTGGCAGGATGCCCAGAACTCAGGGTGGAAATGAAACATCCTGGCCACTGCTCAGGAGAGACCTGGTATAGTGAGGAAGGGGAGAGAAGAAGGAGCAGTGCTGCAAATCAGATTGCCTAGAGAGAAAACCACCTCCCAGACTGCCTGCCAGCCCCCTGGGGGCAGGACTGAGGTCTTTCCAGCTGGGTCTCCCTGGCCCAAGCATAGTGCCTGGCACACAACAGACACCTAAGGCACGTTGTTGAGGTGGGGCATGATGTGACTGAGACAGATCTGCCCTGGGAGACTCTAAGGCAGAGTCTGGTGCCCTGGAGGTGAGGGCAGAGAGGAAGCAGGAGGTGGGAAAGAAACTTCAGATTCGGGCTTCTCTATGTCTCTAAGGGCCATGCCGTCCTCTGTGCCTGCAGCCCACCTTGCACCCTTTATAGGGCAAGAGAAGGAACTGTCCCAGCACACCAACTGGGTAGTTGACCCATCCAAGAGGCCAGAGACTAAATATGACCCTGTCACCCCCTGCTGTTTTAATTACTAATTGCTCAATGCATCACCTGGGTGGAAACTAGATCTAAGACAGCAGCTTGGGTTTTTATTTAATTTTATATTGCATTTTTTAGGAAATATGTATCAAACATCTTTCCAGCCTAAGAAAATAAGGATGGCAACTTAATATTTAGAGTGTGCAGAGACTATAACAGAATCCTTTATTGGACCCGAGAACCCCACTGAACGGTTAATGTCTGCAAAGCAATTTGAGAATCAGCCAAGTTTTAAGCTTTTAGTTCTCTAACCTCTGAGCAATCCCTTGAATTGGCTGCAAGTGGTATGGTTGCCTAAAAAGGCTTTAATTTCTGAGGCCTGGCTCAGGCCAGTCTGAACAAACCATTTTCAAAATTGGTTTGGGCCTCCAGGGTCTCATAAAACTCATTTTAAACAACCTACTCTGATCCCTGTCTGCTCTCATTTCCATGCGGTTGGAGCCTGCCTCTCTCCTCCTAGGCAGAAGGATGCTTCAAACGCACCTTTGAGAGCAGAGCCAGCGAAGCGCCCAGGTTTCTGACCCAGGCTCAGATGCTGTGACTGAGGGAGGCTCTCTGAGTGTCCAAGACTCCTGACTGCACCGTGGTAGTGGGAAGATTGTTGTGGCCCCGTGCTCAGCTGTGCCTGTGTGCACACACGGGTGTGTCCATGGGTTAGGCACGTAATAAGCACTCAAGAAATGATAGCTGGTAGTATTGGGATATTATTCCTTCTTATCCCATCCTTACAGGTAGAGGGTCAAATGAAAATAGCAGACTATTTTCTTTTTTTTGAGACAGAGTCTCACTCCGTCCATCACCCTCAGTAGAGTGCCATGGCCTCATAGCTTACAGCAACCTCAAACTCTTGGTTTAAGCGATTCTCTTGCCTCAGCCTCTCAAGTAACTGGGACTATAGACCACTGCCACAATAGCAGCTATTTTTAGAGATGAGGTGTCACTCTGGCTTGGCTGGTCTCGAACCTGTGAGCTCAGGTAATGCACCCACCTCAGCCTCCCAGAGTGCTAGGATTACAGGCATGAGCCACCATGCCTGACCAGCAAACTGTTTTCTAACCCTGGGTGCTGTAAGTTTCTATCTCTCCTCCTCTGAGAAGAAAGTTGGCCCCAGGCTCTCTGTGGGATATCTAAACACAAGCTGGAGCTCAGAGGCTCAGCTCTCATATTCTTTTTTTTTTTTTTGAGAGAAGATCCTCAAGCTGTCACCCTGGATAGAGTGCTGTGGCATCACAGCTCACGGCAATCCCCAACTCGTGGGCTCAAGCGAATCTCCTGCCTCCGCCTCCCAAGTAGCTGGGACTACAGGCTCCCGCCACAACGCCCGCCCGGCCATTTTTTGGTTGCAGCCGTCATTGTTGTTTGGCGGGCCCAGGCTGGATTCGAACCCGCCAGCTCAGGTGTATGTGGCTGGTGCCTTAGCTGCTTGAGCCACAGGCACGGAGCTGCTCTCATATTCTTAAGCTTCTGCCCTCTGTTGAAGGTCCTGCTGCTCAGCTGCCCTCTGTGGAAAAGGTTTCCTGGGGACAGCTCAGGACCATGGGTTGGAGCTCTTTTTGCATGAAGCAAGATCTGCCCTGATCTGCTACACAGAAGCCCCGTGAGCCCTCAGTGAATGCTCCCAGAGTCATAATAGTTTGGGTCTGTGCCAGCTGGCTGTATGGTCTCTAGGGACCCCCGCCACAAAGCCTTTCTTTAATCTGCGCTTGTGAGCTCAGACGTGAGCCTGCATGGAGAGCTGAGGGAAGAAAGCCTCTCCTCTCTGGATCTGTTTTTCAATATGTCCTCAAGTTTCCTGTTCCCCGTCGCTAAAAATAAACAAAATACTAGGGATTGCAATAGTTTGGGATTGTAGCAAAGTGCATTGGTTAGGTAAAGGGCCTCTGTGAGTCAGAGTGCTTAGGTTTAAATATGCGTTCCATCAATTAACTTAGTTGTTTCAACTTTTTTTTTTTTTTTTTTTTTTTAGACAGAGTCTCATTCTATTGCCCCCTGGTAGAGTGCCATTGCATCATAGCTCACAGCAACCTCAAATTCTTGGGCTCAAGAGATCCTCTTGTCTCAGCCTCCCAAGTAGCTGGGACTACAGATGCCCAACACAATGCTTGGCGGCTATTATTTTTCGTTTTTAGAGAGAGAGTCTCACTCTTGCTCATGCTGGTCTTGAATTCATGAGCTCAAACAATCCACCCATCTCAGCCTCCCAGCCTCCCAGAGGCTAGGATTAAAGTGTTTCACTATTTAAGCCTCGGTTTTCTCATCTGCAAAGTGGGGATACTGTTGTACCTGCCTCATTAGGTTATATGGAAGTTAAATGACACAGTATACACAAAGGCTTAATCCTTACCTGCTTAATCCTTAACCCGTAGTCTGTCCTCGGCATAGTTCACTGTCATTACTGGTATTATGGTAGCTACCTTGGTGGAGAGGACAGAACAGTGATGTCCAGAAGGCATGGGGCATATTTGGCAAGGCATTGAAGTTTTTCTTTGTGCATTTTGTTAAATCCCTGAACACCTGCTCCTCAGAGGCACCAGGGAGGGTTTCCTCACTCAAATAGCGGGTAGGGGGTTTTCAATGACCTTGGGGTGAATTTGTCATCCCAAAGGCAGGCCTTTCCCTTTGTGGGTGAGCTCTCCTCAGGACAGGGAAGTGCTCCAGGTCACCACTGTTTCTGGCTCCTGTTTCTGGCTCTCATCTATCCCAAGGGGGAGAGAGCCCAGGTCACAGGAACAAGATTGGGCCACCTCCTGGAGTGGGTGGTGGGGTGGCCGGGGGTGGGGCCACATCCTGCCCCACTCCTTCAGACCCCTGGGCAGGGCTTCCCATCCAGAGGAAGCAGGCCCATCAGCTTATCCTGGGGCGGGGTTTCCTAAAGCCAAGTGTTTAAAGGCAGTTCATTGTTCTGAAGTTCCGCTATGTTTTAATGACCACCCTGCTGAGAACTCCCCCAAGAACAAAGTGAGACTTAAAACCCACAGGGTTACTTGGAGCCAAAGGCCATGAAAAGGCAGAGAAATATCTAATCAAGCCTCAATTCCAAGGCTCTCTGTGCAGAGATTTAGGTGAGGAAGAGAGCGGACCCCATTCTTTTCACTGTGATCAAACAAAATGATTTCACAATGGGTCAGTCTCTCATCTATAAAATGAAGTGGATGTAACTGATGCCCAGGAGGAGACACCGGGTTTAGGAGCGAGATGAGGCACCCTTGTCTCCTTCAGTCCCAGCTTAGCAGCTCCATCTATGAGACCGTGTTGAATTCTTTTCCATCCCAGATCCTCGTTCTCTTGCTGTAACCTGAAAGGCTGGGCTCTAGGCTTCCTGCAGTTCCATGGCTGTGTCTGTGCCAATGGGATGCTGAGGAAGAGAATAGTCAGGGTAGATAAGAAGGTTGGAGGCCTGAGAAGGCTTCACTGAAGTCCTAGCAAAGAAAATCCTACACTCACAGCTGCTAAGGGCCCTTACTGACTATCCCTCTAGAGTCTCTGTTAGCTGGACTACGTAGGTCATCACCAAGGATCTTTGCCCCCAGACTGTTTGGGGCTCAGCCCTTCTTAGGACAGTTCATTCTAGCTGGGTATGGTGGTCATGCCTATAACCCTAACCCACTGGGAGGCCAAGATAGGTGGATTGCTTCAGCTCAGAAATTTGAGACGAGCCTGAACAAGAGTGAGACCCTTGTGTACTAAAAATAGAAAAACTAGCCAGGCATCATGGTGGGCGCCTGTAGTCCCAGCTACTTGGGAGGCTGAGCAAGAGGATCACTGGAGCACAAGAGTTTGAGGTTGCTGTGAGCTATGATGACACCATGGCACTCTACCCAGGGCCACAGATTAAGACTCTGTTGCAAAAAGGATGAACTGGAAGGAAGGAAGGAAGGGAAGGAGGGAGGGATGGAGGGAGGGAAGAAGGAAGGAAGGAAGGAAGGAAGGAAGGAAGGAAGGAAGGAAGGAAGGAAGGAAGGAAGGAAGGAAGGAAGGGAGGAAGAAAGAAGGAAGGAAGGAAGGAAGGAAGGAAGGAAGGAAGGAAGGAAGGAAGGAAGGAAGGAAGGAAGGAAGGAAGGGAAAGAGTAAGGGAGGGAGGGAGGAAGGAAGGGAGGGAGGGAGGGAAGGAGGAAGGACAGTCCAGTTGAGTTGCCAGTGTGAGAGCGGGGAACACGAGCAGGAAGAGGCCATGAGACTGAGAGGCATCCGTCAGGCGACATTGCAGAGGGGCTTTACCCTGATGCGAAAGCAGCTTAGACCTGTCCACTCCTCTTCTATGTGGGAAATATTAATGAGCCCCCACTGTGCTGCCCGGGGTGGGACAGCCCTGTCCTCAGAGTGCTCAGGGTCTTCCCACCCAGGCAATCTAGGTCTGGTGACCGCGTCTCCATCGAGCGCCTGCCTCTCTGTACCTTGCCGGACTCTGGAGGATTCGCCACAGGCTGTTTTTCCTCCTGTCTTGAGGGGTCCACTGAGACCTGGGACTGTCTGTTCACTGCGTCCTCTGCCCCCTATCCTTTAGCTTTCCACTGGTCCTGCTAGCACCCTCTCAACTTCCTTCCCCCACATGGGCTGTCCCGAATGAGCACTTTACATTTTACAGACACGTGGATGAGACTGTGCATCAGGCCCAGTCTGGTCACAGGTGCTCAGCAGACACTGGAAAAGGCCCCACTGAGGCAGTGCTGGCCAGCACATGCTGTCAGACGCTCTGGGGCTGTCCCTGCTCAGACCCTGTTGAGTGTCCCATCAAGGGGGGCTAAGGATCAGTGGAGGGTGGAGGTGGAGAGGTCACTGTGGGGCTGAGCTGAGACCCAGCGTGGAGAAGCCGCAACAGGAAGGCAAGGCTGAATCCCACATCACCCATGTACTTTACTTATATGAATGCAAGTGTATGTTTTTAACCAAATGAGAACAAGAGAGAAGAAAAATGGAAATGTAGAAAATGTAAGTGCTGTGCCCACTGTTCCAATGTCCGTGCACGTCTCTTCTGTTAGGCCCTACTGTTTGCCTATCCCATGGTCTGTTCCCTTCTTTCTTACTGGCTGAGATCCTTTTGTTCCTTTGTTTATCTTGCGGGTGGCCATGTGCTCGGGGGCCAAACTTGATTAACGAACCCCAATTTAGATGATCCTGCTCCTTTTTCCACGACTGGTTTAGGAATAGGCTTGTACTGCATTTTGACGGGTGAGACTTAGGGGGTGAGAGGGTGGGGATACTTTGGGGGAAGGTTTCTTAACTCTTAAAAAGTGAGGCAAGAATCTTCCTTTTTCCTGCCTCTGAGTATTTTCATGACACATGGAACTGCCGTGTCCATCTCAGGACCACAGAAGAAAGCCAAGAGAATTGCAGAGAGGTCACACTGAAGACCTGAGGCCACAGAGCCCCTGAGTCAGCCGCCTCTGGTGCCAAACTCTCTTAGGACTTCTTGTTACATGAGCCAGCCAACCCTGTGTTGTTGAATCCTTTATTAAATAGTCTTGTTGCTGCCTGCAAGTAAAAGCTGCCTGAGTGATACACCCAGCATGAGGGTTATGAGGGACCCACAGTTGGTCTCAACTCCTTGTATCTCTTACAATCTGAACATGAACAAACCCTGAGAAATTCTAGAGTTTCAAGATATGCATTTTTTGTACAACATGATCCTTAGTGCAAGCCAGCAGCATCATCTGGTACTTACCAGAAGAAATGGAGGTCTGTTCCAAGGCTAGAACAGAAAGTGACTCTACTGGGCTTAGTGAAACGAAGTGTTGTACTTTATAGGAGAATTAAGAAATATTCAGGGACAGTTTCGACTAACCAGGTTTTTGCCTTTTATCTTTAGAACCTAAACCCTTCATGAGATGTAACTAAACTATGCGATAAGCATTAGTACAATGGGAACAGAGTGGCAAAGAAAGAGTAGAAAGTATGGGTCATATAAGCTGGCTGAGGAGACAAAACTTAAATGGCAGGATTGAGGGTGTCTAACCTTTTTCCTATTCTGATGGCTATTGGAAGAATAAAAGTTGTATTGGGCCACACAGCAAATACACAAACACTAATGAAAGGTGATTATCAAAAACAAGGTCTGTGCATATTTTTTGTGATATCCAATAAAGCAGACAAGGGAAAAAATACTCACCAAATCAGCACGTGGCCATGGGCCACAGGTTGAACATTCCTGATGCAGCAAATTTATTCAAGAACTCTGTCTATTAGGGCAGCGCCTGTGGCTCATCAAGTAGGGTGCTGGGCCCCATATACCAAAAGTGGTGGGTTCAAACCCGGCCTCAGTGAAACTGCAAACAAAAAATAGCTGGGCGTTGTGGTGGGCACCTGTCATCCCAGCTACTCGGGAGGCTGAGACAAGAGAATCGCCTAAGCCCAAGAGCTGGAGGTTGCTGTGAGCTGTGATGCTACAACATTCTACTGAGGGTGATAAAGTGAGACTCTGTCTCTATAAAAAAAAAAAAGAACTCTCTCTATCATGGGACCTTGAGCTTGATGGGGGAAAGTGAGTCTAGAAGGGGCCCCTCTTTCCATAAGGCTGGGACTGGTTCTGCTGCTATAATAAACAGACCCAGTTCCATGGCCTCAAACAATAGAGCTTTAGTTCTCATACTACATGGCCTGTGTCCCTGCTCAATGTTGCCCTCACACTGGGGTGTGGACTAACAGAATCACCACTTTCTGTGATTCTCACCAACTCTAAGGAGGCCAGGAAGTGGCATTGGGTTATGTGTCCAGAAGAGGAAAGAACTGGCAATATTTGGGTGAGCACCACTAGTGACTACTACAGTCACCCAATTTGTCCAACCATCCATCTAAAATCTGTGTGGATAGACAAGCTAGAACCGAGTTCAGTCTCTTGCATATGCGGGTCTATTCAGGTCCATTTGCACTTGGCTCTTTCTCTTTCTTAGTCTTCTTCCCCTTGGTAGTGCCAGGGAGTCTGGTACAGCTAAAATCCTCCCATGCAGTACTGCTGTCTCCCTCTGGGCCTCTTGACACTTCTTTTCCTTTTTTTTTTTTTTGTTTTTTTTATGTCACACTCTGTTGCCCACACTACAATATTGTAGCATCAGCCTAGCTCACAGCAACTTCAAATGCCTGGACTCAAGCGATCCTCCTGTCTCAGCCTCTCGAGTAGCTGGGACTACAGGCACCCACCACAACACCTGGTTAATTTTTCTATTTTTAGTAGAGACAGGGCCTCACTCTTGCTCAGGCTGGTCTCAAACTCCTGAGCTCCAGGGATCCTCCCACCTCGGCCTCCCAGCCTGCAGGGATTATAGGTATGAGTCACAGTGCCTGGTCACTTCTATTTAAGAAAGTCACTCAGTGGTTTTCTCTGGAACACTGTCCATTGCTCCCCAATGGGCCTCTTTGCCCAACCCCCTTCATTGTTCAGTGTCACATTGGGTCTCCCTTTCTGCAAACATGCAAAACAATTTTGTCTATAAGCCTTCTTGGCTACCTGCTGCCAGGCCAAATCCTTCTCCCTGCAAACCCTTGTGTGTGTGTGTGTGCCCCTTGCTGCTCCAGCCAGAATGTGAGCTCAGCTCCATTCTGGTTGCACTGCTCTGTGGACCCTCACACACACAAGTCTCAACTGAAACACAAGGCAGAGTGAGGAGCTGTGTAAGTCAACGGAGCGTGTCCTGGGAACAGAGGCAAAGATGTTGGCTGCAGAGAACCAGAGCTTTAGGTTAATGGACTTATTTGTCTGACTCTGCAGCTAGGTGAGAAGATGTATAGAAAGCAATAAAAAATCATGGCGGTTAATTTTATTTATTCCTGAGAGATCTTTATAAAACTATCTCTTATGGAATATTTATGAGCTCAGCGACACGTAGACAGGTTCAATTTTTCCTACTGCAGGGAAACGCAGATTTATTTTCTTCTGGGCAAAAGATGTTATTTTTTTTCCTCAAGATTTGATACTGTATTTTAACAATAAAATAAAAATTGTAGTTCTATTGCCAGGGAGTATGGGAATAATATAAATATGATTTCTCCTCTCAAATACATTATAAATAAGAATTTGAGCAAAGGTAGGAGAGAGGTAAGAGGAAAATAGTTGTTTGAACGTAAAATATGTGGAAATATTTATTTTTTTCCTTCAAGTTCTTAGGTAAAATCCTTTATGTAGGTTTTTCCTGAAATCAGGGGAAATTGTGTTTAAGTAACTAATGATAGAAATACATCAGTCTGAAATGTTTGTCATTTACATGTAAACATCCTAGCTGTTTAAAGGTTTGGCATGTAGTTATAAACCATGGTTTTTAATTGAGTGGAAATTCTTCTCAGGGATTCAAACGTAAAAACAGATATCGAGGCTTGGCGCCTGTGGCTCAACGGGCTAAGGTGCCAGCCACATACACCTGAGCTGGCGGGTTCGAATCCAGCCTGGGCCCGCCGAACAACAATGACGGCTGCAAAAAATGGCCGGGCGTTGCGGCGGGCACCTGTAGTCCCAGCTACTTGGGAGGCGGAGGCAGGAGACTCGCTTGAGCCCAGGAATTGGAAGTTGCTGTGAGCTGTGATGCCACGGCACTCTATCCAGGGTGACAGCTTGAGGCTCTGTCTCAAAAAAAAAAACAAACAAAAAAGACAGATAACGAAAATCATTGATGATAGCTGGGGATTGTGGCAGGTGCCTATAGGCCCAAACCCTTGGAGGCTAGAGCAGTAGGATCACTTGAGCCCAAGAGTTTGAGGTCCCTATGACCTATGGCACTCTACCAAGGGCATCGAAGTAAGACTCTGTCTCAAAAAAAAAAAAAAAATTCATTAATGAAATTTTAGAGCTGTGGGAGTTGCAAACCAGCATGCTAAGCTATCCTTGTTGTGGGTTGGGGGTCAAGTTCCCTGAACTCGTTGACCTGGTTCAATTACTTAGCTGAGCTAGAAAGTTCAATCAAGGCACACCGGTAATTGAAAGCAAAAATGAATGAAAATAGAAAATAAAACTGGAGCAGCACAGGCAGTGTGACTAGGGAGCAAAAGTAACCTGCACAAGTTTCAGCGGAACAGAGAGAAATTTTATTTAGGAAGAACAAAGAGAAAGTTTAGAGCATTTTCAAACAGAGTTGGAAGTGGGTCCCTCTCATGAAGAAGAGAAGGTGAAAGAGACAGAGATGAAAGGCCCGCAGGGGTATAAATACTCTCTCCAGCGGAATTGGCTGCAAGTCTTTCATTGGCCTCTCTGCACTCCAGGCAGTATTGCCCTTTTCTACTGGTCATTGATCGTCCGCTTTCTATGGGTCATTGGTTACCTAGGTTACTTCACACCTACATCCTTGTGCCCTCCAGACTTCTTGGTTCAGCAAGCCAGGTTTTTCTCCTGTCCCTTGAAGCCCCTTTCTTAGTGTCCCTTCTCACTCTTGCCCACTGGTGATAGAATGCATTTTCATGTTGGTGGAATGGAAATCACCATTTTCAAAAAGGAAAGTGGCATTTTGTTTTTTTTGTTTTGTTTTGTTTTTGACACAGAGCCTCAAGCTGTCACCCTGGATAGAGTGCTATGGCATCACAGCTCACAGCAACCTCCAATTCCTGGGCTCAAGCGAGTCTCCTGCCTCTGCCTCCCAAGTAGCTGGGACCACAGGCGCCCGCCACAACGCCCGGCCATTTT
>CAUYON010141693.1:0-12143 GCA_963573935.1 Arctocebus calabarensis
TAATTGCCCTCCCTCTACCCATCCTCCCCCCACCCCTCCCCTCCCTTTCCCCTATCCCTGTATTCCTGTGCTATAATTGGGTTTTAGCCTTCATATGAAAGCTATAAATTAGCTTCATATTAGGGCTGAGTACATTGGATATGGATGGAGCTGAAACATGTTCTTCTTAGCAAAGTTTCTCAAGAATGGAAGAAAAAGTATCCAATGTACTCAGACCCGTATTCTTTAACTGCGCCCGGTTGAGGGTACTCCGGACTAGGAGGGATATTAGTAACTGGGACTGGGAAAAGCCCTATAGTATTTTCAAAAGTAAAGTCAGTAGTCTTTCTCCCTGTAATAAAGCCTTCATAATAGAAGTCACAGGTGGCTTATGTACATAGGAAGGCACTGAGGGCAATGTTGAGTGATCTATGTTAACATTTTTAACTGTATATATTATATAGTTATATTCCAATATATATATGTTCCAAATATATTTTATTTATTTTGGAGGACGGGGTGCATGCCAAGGTTGGCACTCCCAGACCAGCCTAGATGGCGCCCGGCTGCATGTGTGACTGCACCACCCCTGGGACGAGGGGCAGCCGTGGACCCAGCGACACGGTAGACCCTGCCGCTGGCTGCTGTCCTGGCTGGGGCATGAGGAGGTGGTGGGGCCCTGAGCTCCGGGAAGGCGGGCGGGGAGGGGGTGGCCGCATGGTGTCACCACCCCACCCGCTGATGCCCCCGACCCGGGCGTCCCTCTGCCTGCAGGCGGGAGAGGGGAGGCCGGCCCACGGTGGTCGGAGGGCAGCACCTGACCCAGGGCAAGGGCGCCGCGCCGGGGATGTGCCCACGTGCATGGTGGACAAACCCTTGTGTCCAGAGCTATGTTAGTGTCTTTAATTGTGAGACTATTCAACCCATCTCCCAAGTGTTTAATCTGAGCTGCCATAATGGACATTGGGGTATTTTCTTGCTTATTCTTGTCTATATCATGTACTTCCTCCCCTGAGGAAGAGCCAGAAAAACCTTCATGCGCTTCTGGTTCCCAATTCTCCTCAGGTCTAGATTCCCACTGAGCCTCACCATTCTGCTCCAACATACCCTTCTTCCCCCGTTTCTAATTCTTGTGACTCCCCATTATTTTCTCTAAATATCTTTGCTTATTATTTATCAAAGGCCCTTTTATTCTGAGTGGAGTTCCTTTGTTTCCAGTATGGCCAAAGGTCCCACTTTTTCTGAATGGAGTTTCCCTTTGGGACTTCCTTCCCTTGTCTACTGAAGGCTTCACTTGCTTCCGACTGTCCTTTGTCGCCTTCAGTCCCTGTCCCCAGTGTCCTGTTGTATCCTGCTGACTACGCCAGATGTCGTGACCCTATGGCTCTGGTCTTGGTTGCCGCAGAAATGAACCAGGCGTAACACGGATTAGAAGTACAAGCTTGTGAGAGGTGAGTAGCCCTGAGCCCCCTCTGCAACAGCTATTTATTAAGGTTATGCACAACAGGTGTGGAGAGTTAAGGTAATTGCATATGAGGGCTGCATGTGTAAGGATTGCCACGTGCTCTCCTCAAGTGTTCTTTCCCCACAACACTCATGAAGAACTACTAAGCAACAATGTTTAAAATATGCTTACTAGTGAGTGAATGATCTTATCTTGTTCTGGAACACTGAGTTACTTGGGGGATTGCCCCCAAGTCACAAAACATCTCTAGGCTTGCCAGGAGACTGTCCTGTTGTCAGAGTTTCCTTTCAATGTGATAAGAATCAGTAACTTTCCTTTGCAAGCATGGTGTCTATTCCTCTGCACCCGCCCTACACAGAAATGACAGGTGAATACAAGCTCCTTCAGAATTTAGAGAAACCTTTGGGGGAGGCATTAGACTCATCCCTAAGCCAGCAATAGAGAGTCCATTCTTAGGGTCCATTTTTATGTTTACAGTGTAACTCTGAGGTAAGAAAATGGCAGTAGAATTGTAATTGACTTAACTATGCTGTTCCCGGAATGTCAGTCCCTTGACTTGAAGGTTGCAAAGCCCTAGGTGTCAGCTGCTTGGTCAAGTCTTTGAAAATGCTGTGCAGCTTATTCACACAGTCCAGCTCCCCTGGGGCTATGACGGACAAGCCTCTCTAGCTCTGGGTTGGCTTTTTCTCCCACTCACCCAAAGTGAGACTCTCTCCCTCTTTCTGAATGAGGGGGAACGGTAACTTCCCTCATTTAATGATGATCAAAACAGCAAGCTTTTCCAAAGAGCCTGTCTTAAGCAAATGGAATCAGCAAAAACCCTAGCACCACCAAATTTGGGTAATTAGGTCTCATTTTCCCAATGGCAACAATGGCACCAATGGCGTCAATCCCCACTGAGGAAATATCAAATACACAGTGATTTTTAAGTCTCCATTTGCTGCTCAATTATAGAAACACAAAATATGACTTCATTATCTGTACACTAATCTTTTGTGGTTTCATTTTTTTTTTACGATATGTATCATCTAGAATGCTTTTGGAATAAGGAATAAGAGACCCACGTTTGCATTGTGATCCACATCAACTTATTACATAACCCATCCTCCTTCCACCCACATTTAATGCCACCTTTAAATATTAACAATTTCCACACGTGTTTACCCATCAATTTCTAAGTTCCCTATTTTAGTCTGTTCTATTTTATTTTCTCCCATATCAAACAATTTTAAAATAGTTTGGCTTTATATAATGGTTTAACAGCTTGTGAGGTTAGTTCTAACTTTTTTCATTTTTCGAATTTTTCTGGCTATTCTCACATGCTTATTTCCCCAGCTGATCCCCTAGTAGCATTAGTTCAAGTTCCAAAATAGTGCTGCTGGTATTCTCGTTGGAATGAAATTGGAAGTATATATAATGTTGATAAAATTGATGTCTTCCTAATATTGGTTCTTTCTATGTGTCTTTCTATTAACTTGAGTGATCTAAGTACCTTGGTACCTCCACAAACTTTTTTTGTGAAAAATTTGAAGATACAGAAAAGTTGTAACAATAGTACAACAGCAAGCCACAGACTCACCACTGAAATGCAAGTATTGTCATCTGCCATATTTTATTTATACTTAGGGATTTTATTTATAATTGTGCTCAACTATTTGAAAACAAATTACAGATATCATAATACTTCATTCCAAATACATAAGCATGTTACTCCTTTAAAAAAATATTGCCTTACTAACCACAATATACTAAAAAAAAATTCAATTGTTCCAAAAATGCTTTTTGTAGATTTGGGGCCTTTTTGTTGTTTGCAACTTTGCTACATTTAAAAAAAAATTATTTTAAAGCAAAATTCACATAATATAAATATCATCCATTTAAAGTGTAAAATGTAGTGGGTTTTAGTATGTACACTAAGTTGTATAACCATCTCTACTATCTAATTCTGATTCCAGAATAGTTTCAGTTATCCAAAAAGGATTCCTGTACTCATTAAAATCACTCCCCATTTCCCTTTCTGTAGTTAATGGCAACCTCTAGCCCACTTTCTGGCTCTAAGAATTCGTCTATTCTAAATCTGATGATATGTAGCATTTTGCGTCTGTATTCTTTCACTTAGAATAGTATCTTCAAGGTTCACCCATTTTGCACCTTGAATCAGTCCTTCACTCCTGTTATTGCTGAAAAATAATCCATGCTATGAATATATTACACATTTCACTTAGTCAGTCACCAATCGATGAACATTTGCCTTGTCTTAAATCCCAGATCCATATCAAGACTTACTTGTTTTGATCCGCTGTGTTTTGCGTGTCTATAGTCTCCTTAATATAAAACAGTTCCTTTGCTATTTAAAAAAAATCCTTGTCTATAATGTGATTGACTTTTTGAAGAGACCAGGTCAATTGTCCCACAGAATGAGCGAAGAGTTTTGTTTCACTTTCTCTTTCCTATTACCAGTAAAACTAATGTGGAGTCAAAAGGCATGACTAGCTAACCATTTTAGAAGGAGCGCTTTACAAGAGATGCTTTCTCCTTTAGACTGTGAGCTCACAGTATCAGACTGTTATAATGCTATTGACATTGTTTCACCACATGGGACCAGTGATCTGGCCACTGTGAAGTGTCATGTTCCATTTCTCTGTTAGTAAGTGTTCCATAGGATGAGATGGTGGACCATGAGAATTAGATCCTAACTACTTTCCACTATTTTTTCTGTATTTTCCCAGAATAAAATTTTTGTCCATTCTAATCTGCAATAAATCTAGACAGAATAGAAAATTTTAATGGGTCTTATTTTTTTCATGATTTTAAAAGTTGCTTTGAGTTTCCACATTAAATGAGATCTGCACTTCAATTATACTTCCCCGCTTTGCTGTAACAGACCATCTCCCAGTGCTTCTTCTCCCTTTATTCCTTACCAATAGAACCTTCCCTGATGAGAAGTCGCCAAGTAATGCCTGCCCACCTGCCGTTGACTTGGTGAGGGAGAAGAATACATTCATATCTTGCTCAGGCCATTATTATTTGTTTTGCAGTCCTAAAAACACTGGCTATTACTTGTAGAATAGCCAGAAAGCTTCAACTAGAAAGCTTGAATTTTGGAATTTTAATTTTGTGATCAGCAACCTTTCTGAATCATCTTATTGTTTATAATAACTTTTCATTATTGCTCTCTTTCTCTTAGATTTTCCAGATAAACAATATTATATTCTACAAGCAATAATAAATTTTTGCCTTCTTTCCAATGTGTACATCAAACATATTCTTGTCTCATTACACTGGTTGTTATTTCCAGAAACATAGTAAAAATGGTAATGGTATAGAACCTTATATTTTCCTGACTTAAGTGGGAATTGTTCTATTTTTTCCTACCATTAAACAGTGTGTCATAGTGCCAACCAAGAACCAGGTGCAAACAACAAAAACTGACCTTGGTTAACTTAAGCAGGAAATAATTTTTGGAAGATTATCCAATAGTTCCAAGTCTAGAAAATTAGACTTGAAAGATGCAAAACCAAAATTTTTATACCATTGGTAAGATCCCTACCAAGGGGCACTGGTACCTTTGCCACTAACTACTATCTCAGATGTTTCTTCCAAAATAAATAATTATTCACTCTTTTTCCCCTCCTGCTCATAATTTAAATTCCTAAGGGAAAAGCATAGAAAGTGCTAAGCCAAGGCTATTTAGCTATGAGCTCTCCACCTTAGAGTTCTGATGTGGAAGAAAGAACTCAACTTTTCAGACTAATTCAATGCAGGGGGGTGGGAAGATGCTTTTCCATCCCATAAATAAATATTGCCTTATGAAATCTTGTCTTTGTTTTGATATATTTTAAAATCATTTGGTGGAATAGACAAGTATTTATAGGGCAATTTTGTTTGGTTAGTTTTCACAGGAATGGGTGTTGAATTTTCTTAATTTTCTCATTTAATCAATTGATGTTATTTGATGTTACTATTTAATATTGACCATTCTTGTACTTTAGGGATGAATTTCTTGACTATACTCTTAGACTCTCTTTATTTATGAAATTTTTCATGATTTTTGTGAGATCAAATTCAACCTATATCAAATAAACTTTCAATTTATTCTTAAATGATGTTGGTGAATTTTCCTTGAATCCCTGAGGCCTGTTTCTGTTGCCCTCAGACCTTCAGTCTGAGGGCTGCATATTGAGGACTTTTCTATAGCTTAGTGGGTTGAGGGTTGAAGACTGTGGCTTCTATTCTCTCTTTTGAAATTTTAACTTTCATGAACCAAGGTTCATTCCATCTGGTCTAGGAGATATATATAGATATCTTCACGTTTCAGATCATTTTCCCAATTCAAACTGGGCCTTAGGGCCTTTGCTTTTATCAAAGACCTCCAGTTGTTCCCTTCCCCAGTCTCACCTGCTTCTCTCGAAGTCCATTTCACATCCTTCCAACAAATGTGGGGGAAATATAGGTAAAACCTCTGCGTTTTCAAGTGGGAGAGAGGAGCTTAGCCTGGAGTTCTCGTTACTGTTGCCTCCTCCCTCGCTCCTTCAAAGAATCTTGGGACCTTTATTCCTTGTTAGTCCTCTACTCTGCCGAATTCCCATTCATCTTTGGAGATAATCAGTTCAGAATCATTATGACATTTTTGTCTTCAGTTTCACTTTTTCTTCCAGCAGGAAAAACAAAATGGCAAAGCCTGACAGAATTTTTGTCTTTGCAGAGACCTCAAGGTGATTGGTTGGAATATTTATTTTCGCAGATGTTTCATTTATTTCTGAACTGCCTACACATCTTTTAAATTCACTCTTCTCAAAATTTGAGTACATTTCTAAAGACTTTTTCCACACAATTTCTTTTCCTCCCCCATTGCTTTGGGGTGAGTTAGGGGCACTGAGCCATGGCCAGGTCTTTTATCTCTCACTTCTAACATGGCCATTTTCCAAATAATAGAGCATAAAGTTTTGCCCTGTTTTCTCATTTAGCTTCTGCTTGTCACATTCTTTGATGATTTTATATCTTTGTCCAACTTCTAACTAGCAAGTCTAAGAAAGAGTCTGCATACATCACCATTTTGCCATTTTACCCCAGAAATGCAAGATTACTTTAAACTATGAACACATAACCATTTATAGCTTATCATCACAATAAATTGTGATACATGTTAAACACAATTCCCACTCACAGTGTATTATTTTAATTCAGTGGTGCCATTTATATGACGCAATATTATGCCACCAAAATTAAGGCAGTGTACCCAAAACAATGTGACAATATTATTACTTTCAACAACCCTGTAAAAAGTTATTTGGTGATGACAAACTATGGGCATACTAATTTGGTATAAACTCGGAAGCTCAATTTCAAAAGACACAGGCAGTGTAGACTGATCAAAAGTACTTTGAAATTAGATCAATAAATCTAGAAACTAGATCAACGTGATCATGTGTAACCTAATAGAAGTCTGGTGTTTTTGTCTTCTCATCTAGACAATAGGAAGAATAACTATGCTGCCCCAATTCCTTTCACTGGGAATGCATCTTTTAGCTTAGCTGGAGTTTGCAAGGATCACCTGTGAGTGAAAAAAAAAAATGCAAGTTGGAAAGGAAAACACAGGACTCTGGATAATAAGAATCCATTACTTCAACTCATGCAGGCTGCTCAGTCTTGCAGAACTCAGAGGAGAAAGGTTTCAATGTGAACAACCACCACGTAGATGACTAGGTGGAAATTCAGACAGCAGACCTCCCTCTCCCACTCTCTCCCCTTAGGTCTTATTGCCTCTTCGTGGTTTGACCCAGGGCTCTAGGATGACGTCTTCACTGCTCCCATGATCTTACCCTTACTAGTTACTACCTGGGACTGTGCTGTACTGGGCATCTAGACTTCCTCAGAACTGCCTTGTATGTGGACTTTCTCCCTGGGCATAATGGAATCCTTTCTAGCTCCCTGGACCAACCTCACCCCCGTTCCAACTTTACAACTGTTCTAAACTAGGGAAGTATCCCAAGATGTTTTTTAATGCACACAGATTTGGCAAACACTGAGGACTTTAAGTTAGAGGCTCAAATTTTGCTATTTATATGCATCATCTGGGAATCTCATTCAAATGCAGGCTGTGATTCAGTAAGTCTGGGTGGGGTGTGAGTCTCTGCATCGCCAACAAGCTTCCAGGTGATGCCGATGTTACCGGTTCCTGGAAGATACTCTGAGGAGCCTCGACCATGCGAGAAGGGAAAAGTGCCCTTCGTGTGTTGGTGCTGCGGGGAGTGAGGATTGAGTGATAGCCCCCCATGCCTCAGTTATTCAGTATCTTTGGGAACATTTCTACACTTGTGACTTTCAGATAAACCTTGAGAGCAGTTTTGGGACTACTCACAAACTTCATTATGATTCCACTTAGAAACAATCAAGTAACAATCAAGTTTTGGAATTATCTCTCCAATATTGAAACAGGATGTGTCGGATCTGATGAAAAAGGCGTTACAGATATTAAAGCATTTCAGAAATGAATAATTTGTAAAGCAATGCAGTCTTTGCACAAAAAGTCCACAATCTCAAATAGAAGTAGTGTTAAAATAGAGTAACCAAACAAAAAAGGCACACATATACATACATGGTATATGACACATGTAAGTATAGATTAACCAAAAACGTTTTTCAGAAAAGACGTTCACAGGAGAGAAAAACATAATGGGCAATGGTTATATCAAGAATGTTTACCAATAATCAAAAAATTCCAATGAAAATAATATTTTAATCTATAAGATAAGCTATATTTCACTTACTATTTTAGCACATAGACATTCCCTATTTACACATTTGGATTTTCTTAAATTTTTGATATTATAAATTTTCCCTGGAATTATTACGTTGGTACATAATTTTTTGTCTACATTGTGGAATATTTCCTTGAGACTGAGTCCTCAAAGCAGGATGGATTATCTAAAAGAATAAACATTTTATAATTATTGATACATACTACCAATTTGCTTTCCCCAAAGAATGTACCAATTTACATTCTCCAGTGACAAGCTGGGCACGTTGGCCACAGTGAACTAAGGAGTGGCTGGATTCCCAGGCTGGAGCGGAGGCTGGAAAAGCTGCAGGATGGGAGGAGATGGTTTTAGTTGTGATAAGGGAAGTTTGAATAAAGAAGGGGATGAGTTGAAACAGCAGCAAAAACAAAATCAGAAGAAAGAAGAAGATTCAGTGAACAGAAAACTAGATTTCATGTGGACTCTTCAGGGCAAGGGAAGAGGAGGTGTGCAGGGAACAGCAACCATTGTGGACATGGAGACCTGCAGCCAGCACTGCGTTCTGCACTGTCTCAGCTAAGCATCAAGAAACGGAGGCTCAGAGAGGTTTACTCTCTGTACTCTTGTCCACTTTAACTCACCTCAAGTTGTGGCAGCTAGAATTGGACCCAGGACCAAGGCAGAAAAACAGAACTTTGACCATCAGGGCCTCTTCCACCTGATTCCTATGTCCCATCACCTGGGCAAGTTCGTCAATGGATAGAAAGTCAAAATAGAAAAAAATGAAGGAGGAGAAGAAGGAGGAAAAAGAGGAGGACAGAGAGAAGGGAGGAAGGGATGGGATGGAGTGAGGAAGGGATTATTACACCCACTAACCGGAGATAAAACCAAAATCTTCAAAATGTTCATAAATTTGGGCCATTTAAATTCCTATCTGCAGATCTATCTTTAGGAAATACGCAGGCAGGCAGACAAGAGCTTATGCCCAAGTGGCCCTCTACTTCAGGGTTATTTGTATTTATTTACTTATTTATTATTAAATCATAGCTGTGTACATTAATGCAATCATGGGGTATAATGTGCTGGTTTGAAACCTAGAAGTTACCAAAACATCCCTCAATAGAGACACAGTCTGTGTTGTCATTTTACCTTGATTTGTGTTGTCTTGCTGAGGTGCCATTTATATAACATGAATGCACAGAGATTAAATATACTGTATAATTTGATATGTACACTTCCGTAACCCCAATTCAAATCAAGATACAAAATTTTTCCTTCCTTCCAAAAAGTTACCCATGCTCCTTCCTTCCCCGTCAACCTCATAAAAGCAACTGCTATTCTGACAGTGACTACTCTAGATTAATTACACCTGTTCTTGGTTTCCTGTCTATGAATTCATATGAGATCTGACAGTTAAGTTCTCAAATTCACCCTAGAAGAAGTGCCATATATCTCATTGCTGAATATCACGACAGCCATCTTCAAAGTACTCTCCTTGGGAAGCTACTCACTGATGCCGGTGCCTAGTCCACCCTTCAAAGCAATTTTGGAACTCTTTTTCTGGAACAGCCATTAGCGCTGTTATTGTATTACCTTTGATTT
The DNA here is from genome assembly GCA_963573935.1 of Arctocebus calabarensis. Taxonomy (NCBI): domain Eukaryota; kingdom Metazoa; phylum Chordata; class Mammalia; order Primates; family Lorisidae; genus Arctocebus; species Arctocebus calabarensis. Next base: position 9,787 of record CAUYON010141693.1, read on the forward strand.
GATTCCTGAATATCTTCAAAATGTCTTCCTTTCAATATTTCTTTTATCTTTGGGGAAAGAAAAAAGTCACTGGGGGCCAGATCATGTGTAGGGAGGATGTTACAACAGGTTATTTGTTTACTGGGTAAAACTCCTCACAGACAGTGCTGGGTGAGCCTTGGCTTTTGTTTATCAGTGAGTTCCTGCAGGACCGTTTTTGCCCACACCTTTCTCATGCCGAGATTTTGAATTAAGATTTTCCTGTTTTTCTACGCATGCTTACTTAGTCTACTGTGCTTCTCATACTGATGATTGTGATGCACAGCTGGACAAATGTTTGCAATGTTTTCATCAGTTCTTCCCTCCTTGACCTCTCTTCCTTACTGACCCTTTCTTTCCCCTCAGAAAAACATTTAATTCATTTGTACCTTGCCATTTTCTTCATGGAATTATTCCCATAAACTTGGACTAATGTCTCTGCTTTCATTTCCACTCTTCCCTAGATAAAATTTAATGTTTGTTCATTGCTGCAATTCAAGCTCTGACATTCTCACCACAACACACAAAACCATAATGCAACAACTATAATGAGTGCCACTCAGTACGAGAGAGCCACACGTGGGCAGGACAGGAACACGCATGTGAGACGCTGACACCCCAAGGTTGTGAAATCTTATCGAGCTGTTTGTCCAGTGCTGCCAACACAAGTACAAGGTAGTGAGCTTGGGAACTTACTTGTCAAGCCTTGTCTATATGAGCTGTTGTCTGCGGCCATACCACCCTGAACGCGCCCGATCTCGTCTGTGTATATGAGCTCTGTGTCTAGCTTCTTGCAGCATTCTGAGGTTCCTGTACGTCCGTACGTGTATCAGTGGATCATTTGTCGCTGAGTAGTATTCCGTTCCTGAGAAAACCACACATGTTAAGGCTAACACCAGCAAGATGGGAGAACAGGACTTTCCAGTGCTTGTCACCTCTTCAGCCACCAATTTGAAATGCAATTTGTACACAAAAGTAACTTCCCAAGAGCTGGGATTCCCAGGTGAGAGATTACAGAACCTGAGTGTGGTACAGAAGTGAGAAATGATGTGTTGAGGACAGTAGGAGGGAGAGTTTTACCGTATCCACACTGTCCCTCCCTCAATCCTAGGCAGCACAGCATGGAGAGAAAACCCTCCCCACCTCCGTTCAGTGTAGGGGAAGAGAGAGACATGAACACTGACTTTCAGTTTCCGCGGCTGCAGCAAAATGCCTGAGATTGGGTAACCTGTAAAGTACAGAAATTTATTTTCTCACAATTCTAGAGGCTGAGAAGTCCATAATCAGGGTGCCAGCAGAGTCAGCTTCTGAGGAGGGTGGCCTCTGCTTCTAAAATGGAGACTTCTTGCTGTGGCCTCACAGGGAAGAAGAGAAGAGAGAACCAGGCAGCTCTCTGAAGGCTTTTATTTTTTTTGAGACAGAGTCTCACTTTGTCACCCTCGATAGAGTGCTGTGGTGTCATAGCTCACAGCAACCTGAAAGTCTTAGGCTCAAGCCATACTCTTGCCTCAGCCTCCCAAATAGCTAGGACTACAGGTGCCTGCTGCAATGCCCAGTTATGTTTTTTTAAGAGATGGGGTCTCACTGTAGCTCAGGCTCTCAAACTCATGAGCTCAAGCAATCTACCCACCTCAGCCTCCCAGAGTGCTAGGATTATAGGCATGAGCCACCTGGACTTAAGCCTCTTTTATAGGCACTAATTCCATTTTTGAGGTTGGAGCCCTCATGACTTAATCACTTTCCCAAGCGCCCACTTCTTAATGCCATCATCTTGCGATTAAATTCCAATATGCAAATTTTGGAAGGACATACACTTTCAAGCCCTAGCAGACCTTAACATTGGGCCAGTTCCAATAAAACCCAGTGCCAGGCAAGCCCCCAGGGGCCCAAAGTCAGGGACTGTATGTGCAGACTGATCCTCTAGACCTACTCTCATTCCGAGGCAGATCCCACAACCCCAAGCTCCAGGCCTGCCTGGTGTACTCAGTCTCTGGGCCACCCCACTGCCAGCTCCCTCTCCCCAACAGCCCAAGATTCTACATCTTCCACATCTAACCTAAGGACCAAGATGGCCCCACATACTCAGGTTCCAGGATGGCACGAAAACAGACGCACAGATCAGTGTAGCAGAATAGAGAGCCAAGAAGCAAAACCATGATTTTGTGGTTTTCAACAGTGGTGCCAATTATATACAATAGGGAAAGGGTGGGCTCTTCCTTAAGAGATATTGCTGGTGGGAATGCACACTAACATGTTCCTTTTGGAAAGATGTTTGGAGAATACTCAGAGATCTAAAAATGGACCTGCCATTTGATCCTATAATTCCTTTACTAGGTATA
>CAUYON010141696.1:0-15763 GCA_963573935.1 Arctocebus calabarensis
GTGATCAAGAAAATGCCATGAAGGCTAACTGTAACAGTACGATCAAAACATTTCTGAATGTATATGAATCGTGCCCTATGATTGCACCAATGTACAGAATTATGATTCAATAAAATTATAAAAAAAATATATATATATAAATGTCTGAACACAATAACTGAGAAAATGTTATGAAAGCTATGTTAACCAGTTAGATCAAAATATTTCAAATTGTATATAAAACCAGCACATTGTATCCCATGATTGCATTAATGTACACAGCTATGATGTAATAAAAAAATTATATATATATATAATTTTTCAACTATACTAATGTAATCATATTCTTCTTTGATAATGAACAGAATATTCTAGACTCAGGGGCAGACATCATGAACCCCAATTACTGCAATGAAAAAGCATAGAAGTAGCAGTTATTGTAATTTTTCACACAGGAGAATTATCGATAACCAGTTCTTACTCTTGTTATAGGTGGTTTTAAATACAAACATTAATCCAAAAAAAAGAGATTAACATTGCAAAAGGAAAAACAAACTTACTGTTCTAGGAGAGGGATGCTTGGTCTGGGAGATTAAGCAAACCTCTGAAGTTAGGACTTAACAATAGTTCACTAATTAGGAATGGACAAGAGTGATTAGCTGGAACACGGAAATGAAAGATTAATATTGACGATTTGAATTGAAAAGAAATGTGAACCTGTATAGTTCATATTTTAGGGGTGAGCCAGCTTTAGTGGCACCAGCAGGGTATCTGTGTGTGATCATGTGTCACGCTGGCCAGGCGATAGGCCTCACCATTGTATCTGTCTGGGCAAGGATCCCTCTTAAAGCAGCTGCCAAAAGAAAATTTCTTTCTTATTGTCCGCATGAGTTAACACAGATGTTGATACTATTCAAGCAGATCTTTACAGGTCCTACAAGGAGGAAGGAACTGCAGGAGAGGAGCAGCAGCCTTTAATGGAAAACAGCATTTTTTTTTAAAATTTATTACAGGGAAAACAGCTATTACAGACTCGTTGGCTTGAGGGCCCATAATTTAAACATATGCCATTGGTGAGAAGGTGCCTCAAAATACCTGAGAGCCAATTCTTCCCCTCTGTACAACAAACAGTAAATATTTAAGGCTCATTAGAGGAACTGGCAAATAGCTGATAGCCAATAGCTACAAAGCTTAACTAAGGCAATCATCTCCCTGGCAGACATATGCTTTCCTTGTTCAAATGTTGGTTACATGTCATTATCATCTCAATACTTATGTCCCTGGGGAACTAGGAAACCAAGAATGAAAAAGGCAAAATTTTTGAAAACTGAAAAATAAAATTTCTCCTATGCTATATAATTAAAGTTAACAATAGAATCAGACTCCCCTACATGGAGCCAGGGAGAAGCTGAAGCTTCCAATGACTGATTTACCACAGCGAGTAATTACTTTATGTTTTTCACAAACATTTGAAACCTATTATTACTTTCAGAACAGCACACATCAACAGAAGACTGTCACCTAAGGGAGAAATGGGGAACTGGGCTGTAATTAATTTCTGGTCAAATATATCATGAGGCCTTTAATGTTGTCAATAAAAGGCTCTAGCCACTAAAAATCCCCAAGCTCTCCCTCCCTCCTCTGTCCCCAATCCCCCCCAAATGTTTAATCAGCGCCTCTGTGAAACAGAATGCCTGGAGGAGAATGAGATGCAGGGTTAATGCCTGTTGGAAAGTTGAGGCCATTGATCCACTCCTTTCCCGAGTCGAGAGAGAGAAGTCAATCAAGAGCTGGCCTCTCCTACCCCACTTGTTTCTTTTCTCATTTGCCTCTATCTGCAATGGAGAGAAATAGATGGGGCGCAATTCTTTGGAGGAATTTAAACATGCAGATGCCGGGCAATGGAAATCATTACCACAGCAACTGAAGCCAATATCATTAAAGGTTAAAACACAAAGATTTAAGAGTGCCTCCAGGAAAAAGTGAAATGGCTGATCTGAATAAAACCTTTCCATCAATTGGAAAACCACAGCTCAGTGAAGGAGATGAAGAGCTACAGCAGATGTGACATTTATGTTTTTGAGTACCTACATGTTTATTTTTTGAATTACCTTTCAGAGCCTTATGAGACCTGTATAGGTCATGCAAAAGCAGTAGCCAGCTTCTATCGCTGTCTGCCTTGTTCTCCTGTGCGTGGGGTGAGCAAATGCCACCAGTGTGGTCTTGACTATGAAAATAAACAAGCTCATATTACTTCTTTGCTCACTCATTCATTTATACACATGTGCCTTAGTTTGTCCAGTCAATAGATGTGTGATACATCCCAGAAATCTTTACAGTATGTTTATGGAATTGGGTTGAAGCTAATGTCCTTCCTTTTAAAAATCTTTCTGCTGATATTCTCTTTTGAGAGCTAGGAGATGAGCTCTCAATGTCTCCACCCCATCTCTGGCTCTACACATGGAACTGGACAAGTCTAATCTGCTAGAGACCTTATAGTTCGTCTTCTTGTCCGACCCCTTATTTTACAGGTGAGGAAACTTTAGCCATGGGAGCTGAAGTGAGTTGCTCAAGTTTATGCCACCATTAAGGGTTAAATTTATTAGCCATCCTCTAGATAAATGAAAGACTATATTTCATTCACTCAAAAGCAGCTGTCTTTTAACAGCACACGTGTATGCATTTGGGATTAATGATGAAGCTGGCCGGTGCTGTGGACCATGTGCTAGTTCTAATTTGTGGCCTGGTTCCCAGAGAGTGGTCTTGGGCATTAAGTACGACTGTTCCAGGACAGCCATTTGGAAGGTCAGCAGAAGAGCAATGAGCAGCACGGAACACCTGACGGCTGAGCAAAACCAACCCTGTAACGCCTACCAAGGTAGAAGGAGCCTGCAGAGCTGTCTACAGTCCAACTGCTAATTAACGTTAATTAAGGCTGCCAGGGATAAGAGCTCAGTGGAAAACAAGGGGGAAAGACAAACAACCAGCCAAATAAAGGAAAAGAAAACGTTTGGGAGCCAAGAACGTAACTTAAAAGTGAAACCATATTTTAATTAAACAAAGCCAAACAGAGACCCAGTATCTACCAGAATGGTAGCCTTATTTCACCTGGTATACATGGACTTTGGGATTAAAGTGACCTAAGTTTCAGTCCTAACCTACTGTTATGTAAACTGGGAATTTATTTAACCTCTTTAACCTTTAGTTTTTTCATCTATAAAATGCGGTATATAGGCTCAGCGCCTGTGGCTCAAGTGGCTAAGGCGCCATCCACATATACCTGAGCTGGCAGGTTCAAATCCAGCCGGGACCCACCAAACAATAATGACAGCTGCAACCAAAAAATAGCTGGGCATTGTGGCTGGCGCCTGTAGTCTCAGCTACATGGGAGGCAGAGGCAGGAGAATCGCTTGAGCCCAGGAGTTGGAGGTTGCTATGAGCTGTGATGCCACAGCACTATACCAGTGTGACAGCTTGAGGCTATCTCATTAAAAAAAAAAAAAGGCGGTATATATAGCCACATACAGAGTTTCAGGGAGGATTCAGTCAAGTAATGTAGGTAAAGCCTTTAGTATAATTCATGTCATGTACGAAGTTCAATGACATACTAGTAGTAACAATGTTCTATTCTAATGGTAATATGTCATCATCATCACTGAGAGAAATAAACAATTTAGGCCTGTAGGCTGATACATACATCTTGTCTTCTAGGAGCTATCCTTGTTTTAGAGAAAGTAGTTTAGAGCTAAAGGTCTATAAGGCTGCGTACAAGCACAATTTCTTGGTAACCTCCTTGTATTTAGCTAAGGCTGCTCTCTAAAACACACATGGAAATTCATATATGCTAAGCATATTTGAAGCCCAAATTAAATTCATAAACATTTTAGACTGTTGACTATGAGGCTGTTCCAGAGAAGTAAAGGGGGGAAAAACACCCAGAAACCAAAGCAACAAAATATACTCATGGTAATTAGTCACAAGAACTTTAAAAGTGAAGAGGAAGGACACGCTAGCAAAAATTAGAGCAATTAAATATTAAAAAATGGCTACACAAAAACAATCTGGCACACGATGAAGTATTAATTTCAAAGTATAGAAAATTGAGAAGAAAAAAAAAAGGATTATAAAGAGAACAAGTGATATGGGCCAGACGGATTGAAGGAGGCAACAAAGCCTTCAGCTGAGTGCTGACCAGAGTTCACAGTGGCCTGTGAGCTTTCAGAACGCTGGTCTTGATCTCTTTTGATCTGCAAAGGGCGTAAGCAGGAGGTGGGGATGGAGCCACGGACTTCCTGTACACCGTGAAGTGGGTGCACCGCGTAGCAGATGCAGGCAGGGGCTGGATAGGAAGTGGGGCCTTGATGTGGCTGGTGAGGGGTTGCGGCTCTGCTTTTCCAACAATAGCAACTGTGCCTGTTTCCTACTTTTAAGCACCAAAATTTAAACACTACATCTTTATTTAGAAAACAAGAAAGGTCAGCTTCCGGTCTCAAGTTTTCCAGTAAGAATTCTAACAGAGTCAGTAAACGTTCATTCTGGAGTTTTAGTCATAGAAGAAGCCTAACATCCTTTCAGTACAATGAAATTACTCCCTGGCAGAAAACTCGTCTCATTGGTTAATTAAATCTCCCAACTATGATGACTGCAGACATATTTCAGGATATATAAATAGCGCAACTTGATGAGAGATTTTGGACAAGTCACTTCTGATTTCTGTCCTTGGGATCTTTATTGGATAATAATACCCATCAACCAATCTCTGAACCATTCCAATTCCAGAATATGTGCTGTGAAGGGAAGATTGCCACTGCCTGCTAATAACCTTGAGGAACCCCAAATGTACACTGACAATATATGTACAAGGCATGGTGACATTAATCAAGCATAATCAAAAGAAATCCTACTTAATCAAAGCCTCACATATGAGATATGCTTATGAAAAGTCAAATATCAATTGCAGACAGGCATTTTTTTTGGAGTCTTACAAGTTCTCATCGTTCTGGGGTGCTCTATGTAGGATTTGTAGCCCAGAAAGGCATGCTCATCTGCATTCAAGAGTCCTAATTAAACAATTAATTAGAGAGGGATTAACTGTTACAATGTATGGAACCTATTGTAAGTATAGTAAACATCCCCCACAAAGAGATCAGTAGAAACTTATGTGGCAAAAAGGAGGTAGCAAAGTCAAACCAAGGTTTAATTAAAGAGATGTAATATTACTTAAATCTACGTACAAAAAGATCTTTAAAAAAAATTGCTCAGTGATCAGAAAATTTGCAACAAAATCATACAAGATTTTGTTCTACTATTCAATTTTATTAACTGGTATATCTCTATCAGGCAACAAAAGCTATGTAAACTATCACATTTCCAAATTTACTCTGGCCCCTAGGAAAATCAGGGCTAGCTTTTCATAAGTATTAAATTCAGGGGACTTACTAGATTTTTTAGGGACATCATCATTAAAAAGAATTTTTAGCAGCAGACTAATGTCTCCTACAAACTTAATCACAAATCCACATGGTCAATAATACTGAGTCAAAAATCTGGAGTTTACAGGTAATGCTTGGGAGAGGAACAGGTTAGTTTAGGATTGGAAAGGCAAACAAGACCAATGGCAAGGGTAAAGCTGGGGAAAAAAAACAGAGAAAAGGGTGTGAAAACACTGTTTCTTCCTCAGAAACAAAACTGCTTTTCTAGCAAGGCAAAGAATTTTTTTTTTTTTTTTGCAGTTTTTGGCCAGGGTCGAGTTTGAACCTGCCACTTCCGATATATGGTGCTGGTGCCCTACTCCTTTGAGCCAGAGGCGCCACCCAAGGCAAAGAAAATTTTATTTGCTAGATGGGGGAATTTCATATTTTCAGCCAAATCACCTCTGTATTAACTTCAGGGGCAGTACCCACTCCTAATTCAGAGACCCCGACATTCGTCTGTCTGGACGTCTGTGGGTGCTTCCAGTAGGTGGCAGCATGTCATTGCTAATTCCCCTCTATCAAACTTACACCCTGGTCACTCCAAATAGAAAAACTCATAACCTTTCCTCAAGAAAACAAAAGTAATGTTCCTGTGCAGTAGGTTCGGAGGAAACAAGTCTGTGTAAACAGCTCCTCTGGGAGGAAATCAACATTCTCAGCCATGCTAGAGATCATCCCTAGCCTCAGAGAAGGTGCAAGATCAAGGATAAAGCAGGGATCCGAATCAGTGTGTTTAGTTTCTATGTTGGCTTTGCCGCTTTCTGTCCACCTTGAAGAAGGAATCTGAACAGTTTACTACAAAGAAAAGTAGGAGATTGTAAATTGAGAAGATGCCTTCATTTACTGGGAAGAAGGATGGTTTATCAATTACGGGGCAAGTGTGATTTCTGTGTAGGCAGCCATGTGGCCTTCATGAGATGTCCTTTTTTGGCCCTTGTCCTTGGAGACCATCCTTTCCCTATCGTCTTCTGGGGCTCCTCTTCATTCTCATGCCCTTTACTGTTGGGTCTTCTTCAGGGGACTATTCCCCACTTACAGTGTTTATCTTCTCTCATGATTTTAAACAACTCTATGGTGATGATCCTCCGCATCAGTTTGTTCAATCCTGGTCTCTTCCCCCTTCGAGCTTACATATCCAGTAGCGTATCAGACATCTTCACTTCGGTGGAAGTCCACAGGCATGTTCTGCTCATCATAGCCATCGATGACCCCTCCCCATTAAAGCTACTCCTCCCACAGGTTTATCTTACATGAAGGCATTGTCATTTGGTTAGATGCCCATATCAGAAACTGGAGTTTCCTTGACACCTTTGTCTTTACTGTCACTATTCAATTGCTCTCCAAATCCTGCCAATGTTTAGTTCCTTCACACTTCTCAAATCTGTCTCCTCCACCCACCTCTGCATGCTAGTTCAAGCTCTACACATCATTCTCTTAGCAATGACCTTTCATTTGGTTTGCAAGCCCTCCAGTTTTATCTTCCTCAAATCCAAGGCCTACATCGCTCCTGAAATGATCTACCTAGCTGAAAATCTCATTCCTCTACTTAAAACCCTTCAAAAAGTCACCCATAGGATAAAGTCCAAAATGATTTAATGCTCCAGAAGCATTTACTGAATGTCTACTACATGCCAGGCCCTGGGGCTACAGCAGGAAACAAACAAAGAGTCCATGCCTCTGAAGCTCATGTTCTACTTAGGGCACATAGTTAAGGAACAAATAAACAAGCAAATATAAAATATCAGTATATGATAACAAAAATAAATCGGAGTAAGGAGAATAGGGAATGCTGGTGGGGGAAGAAGACATGTCTTGAAATAGAAGAAGAGAAGGTCTCTGAAAAGGTGGTATCTGTAGTTGCCCTGAGCCAGCACTGACTTCTCTGGTCTCACCTTTCAACAGTCCTTCCTTGAACATTCATTCCAGTCTCCCTGATCTGCCCTTTCTCTTCAAAATAGCTCTCTTCTCACCCTGGATAATTCCATTTAAGACCAACGTTAAGCATCTCCTCCTTCTCCAAAAATTCTTCTTTTATCTCCTACCTCTTAGAATGTATTAGAAAAACTCAAAAATAAGCCAGATTATTTCCTTTACAAAGTTCCCCCATCAATGAGAGTATTAAACTTGGGCTACTCATTTCCTATGTCATATCATTTTGGATTTTTAAAGCTTTAAAGGTTAATTTTTTCCCAAAAAAACAGCTGTATTGAGATATAATTCACATACCATACAATTTGCGCATTTACGGTATACCATTCAAGGTCTTTTAATACAGTTATAGGATCGTACAACCATTAGCACCATCTATTTTGGAACATTTTCATCATCCCCCAAGTAATTCATTTCCCCACTTCCTCTCAACCCTCTGGCTCTAAATGACAGCTCATCTACTTTCTATCTTTGTAAATTTGTCTATTTTAGACATTTCATATTAATGAAATGTACAATATGCAGTCTTTTGTGACTAGCTTTTTAAATTTACCATAATGTTTCAGGGTTCATCCTGCTACATTATGTATCAGCACATCATCTCTTTTTATGGCCAAATAATATCCATTGTGTGAATCTACCATGTTCTTTGTTGCCCTGAGTAGAGTGCTGTAGTATCATAGCTCACAGCGACCTCAAACTCTTGGGCTCAAGAAATTTTCCTGCCTCAGTAGCTGAGACTATAAGAGCCTACAAAGCATGGCTAATAATGTTGCTATGGACATTTGTGCCTAAAATTTTGTGTGTATGTATATTTCATTCTTCTGAGTATACATCTATGAGTGGAATTGCTGGGTCATCTAACTTTATGTTTAACTTTTTGAGGGACTGACAAACTGTTTTCCAAGGCAGCTGCACCATTTTGCACATTGCTACCAGCAACAAATGAGGGTTTCATTTTCTCCACCTTCTCACTGGCAATTCTATTGTCTGTTGTTTTGAGTATTGCATTTCTGGTGGATATAGCATGGGATCTCATTGTGGTTTTGATTGACATTCCCTATAAATGAATGATGTTGAGCATCTTTTCATGCTCAACATGAATGAGCCACCTGTGTATCTTCTTTGGATAAATGTCTGGATTCAAATACTCTGCCTATTTTCTTTTGTTAATTGACTTTATTTTTTAGAATGGTTTTAGATTTATAAAAAAAATTGAGAAGATAGTACAGAGTTCCCATTAAGTTTCCTTATAATTAACTTTTGTCATTGATGAACCAATGTAAATATTATTAAATAAAATCCAGAATTTTTTTTCAGGTTTCCTTACTTTTTACCTAATATTCTTTTTTGCTTCCAGGATCCTGCCCAGACACCACATTACATTTAGATACTTGATCTTAGCCAAAAGGCCAATAAGTGATACACGTTACATTTAGTTATCAGGCAGTGAAAGTTTCTCAGACTCTCCTTTTTTAATGGTGACTTTGACAATTTGAAGGACTATAAGCATTTCATAGGAGATATCTCATTGGAATCTTTCTGATGTATTTTTCGTGATTAGATTGAGGTTATGAGTTTTTGGTAAAGTGTCATTTTCATCACATCATATCAAAGGCCCATACTGTCAACATGATTTATGCATGTTGATGTTGACCTTCAGAAACAAGAGATCATCAGTTTGGTTTCTTTTTTTCAATAAAATATGTATTAGGAAAGCCTCATTGGTATTCTTATCATTTTGATAATTAGGTTTAGGAATTTAAATGATTATCAGTGTTATTCAAGAACATGGATACTAACATTTAATATTTAGCATTTTTTCCCCAACAGATTTAGGGGTACAAGTGGTTTTTGGTTACACGGATAAATTATGTAGTAGTGAAGTCTTGGCTTCTGGTGTACCCATCACCCAAACAGTGTACATTGTACACAACAGGTAAGGTCATCCCCTTGCCTTTTTCTAACTCTCCCCCATTCTGAGTCTCTTATGTCCACTGTACCCCTCTGTATGCCCCTGCACAATTTGGTCTTTTGTACATCACACAGGAAACACTCTTATTGAATTTATGTTTACCCTGATTAGGTTCTACCATAGAATTGAGGAATGAGAAGCCTCTTCCCAGATACATACGTTTGAAGCTTGTTCCCAGTTTAGGTAAATTGTGTAGGAAGATGAAAGAATGTAAACCAAAGCATTTCAGGCCTTTTGTGAAGTCCACCAGGAGCCAGTTCTCTGTCTTGAGCTAATTTAATCTATCAGCAACATTTGACACAGATGAAGACATCCTCCTCTTGAAATACTTCACTTGACCCTCCAGGACACAACCCTCTCCCAGTTATCTTCCCATTTATTGGGTGTCATCTACTTCCTCTGCTGGTTCTTCTTCAGCACTTCAGTGTCTCAACAGAGGGTCCCAGGGCCCAATTCTTGGATAGCTTCTCTTTCTCTCTGCTGTGTCCCTATCTTGATCTCACCTCCTACCTTTTCTCGTGGCTTTAAATGTCATCCATATGCCAATGATTCTCAAACTCTTCCCTCCAGCGCAGACCTCTCTTCTGAAGTCTAGGTTTACACAGATTCTTTCATTTTTACCTCTATTGAGACATCTAATAGGCATCTCAAACCTAACATTTCAACCCACACTCTTGGTATTTCCTTGGTATTCTCCCTCTCCCTTCTACACAGTCAACTGGCCTCTTCTCTGGCCTGGTTCATTTTCATCTCAGTAAATGAAAACTCCGTGCTTTGAATCACCCAGAATTTCAGACTACCTCCATTACTTCCTGGTACCCTCTATTCTTTTCCCGTGCCCAGTTTTTCACACTTGGTTCACTTCTAATCCCTCAGCAAATCCTATTCACTCTCCTTTTAAAATATACTCTAATGTGGCTACATCTCATCTTTCCACTGTTACCATCTTACTTTATGTCACGACTATTTTTCATCTAGAGGATTATTGCCATAGTTTTCTAACAGGTCCTCCTATTTCTTCTCTTGCCTACAGTTTGCTGAGCTGAGCATTTTCAGCAGAGCTGCCAGAGTGACTCAGTTCACGGTGCTCTTTGTGCTCTAAACAGTGAATAGCTTCATACTCCACCCAAAGTAAAAGTCATTGTCATTATAGCGGCAAGATCCTAGATCCTTAGATCAAACCTCTGATTTTATCTCTTATTCTTTCCCACTTCGTCCCTAATGGTCTTTCTGCTGTTCTTAAAATGTCAAGTATAGTCCTCCCTGTGGGCTCTTCCCCTTAGTATGTGTTCTCTTTCCCTACATATCCACATGGCTTGCTCCCACGCTTCCTTAGGTTTTTCGTCCAGTGTTAATATCTCACTAAGGACTTCCACGAACACTCTAAAATTTCAGATCACCTCCATTACTTCCTGGCACCCTCTATTCTCTTTCCATGCCTAGTTTTTCACCATATCCTATATCATCATTTGACATACTTTACATTTACTCATTTTTTAGTTTGTGTCTGGCCCCAAATAATGAAAGTTCTATGATAGGAGAGCAGGACTTAGAACACACACTCGGTAAGTATTTGTGGAAGGAATGAAAGCATCAAAGGGTGAGGATGCTGTCTTATGTGTTAGAACTTTTCTCCTTACCCCTTTCTGAACCTTAGTTTTCATTTCCTTACCTTGTCAGATTTAACAATGAGAGACAGCAGTCTAAAGATGACTAAAATGAAGGGGAACAAATTAAGGAGCCATGAAATCTTGAGGGAGGAAAGCAGGAAGTAGGGGAATAAGAGAAATAAAGGATTAAAGAGAGGTACCTGAAATGAAGGAGATAGATGCAAAGGGAAAGTGGGGTAGACAGGGAGAACTGAGAAGAAACTCTGGAAAATTCTTTTGGAATAATGGCCTCACTTAAACTTATATATAAAGATTGCCAGATGTGGCATGGGACTTCAATGCTTGAACATTCAGACTTCTCTTGTTGTACACTCACCACCTGGACTCCTAGGGGCCTTCAGCAACTCCCTTTGGGAAAGACACATGATAACTCAAGATGATCTGTGATGAAAAGAACTAAAAAAACATGCTTGTAAAGCCCATCTACTTTCTAGTTCATTGCCATTGATTTTCCTGGACAAAGTGTCTTTTTGTCTGAGAATTAATGGTGAGGTCAAAAGGGTCAAAACCATAGTAGAGCTTGAGTGATCGTGACCATGAGGACAGGGGCTCTCTGTGCTTCTGGTAATGTTTGCGTCCTTTCCTCACCCAAGATTTATCCTCCTATCAAGGATTAGTTAGAGGAAATGTGTACATAAGGAGAGAGACAACTTAAACATGCCAGGGTTGAAAACTCAATATAAATGGGATCACTCCAGATTCCTATTTTTTTTATTACAGAAAGGTGTCATACTTTTCACTAGCCAGGAAGGCTGCAGAAGTAAAACGCTACAAGCGTTTTGCAACTTCTTGTTAAGTTTTCCGACACATGGCAACTAGTGATTAATTACTGTGTTAGAAGATAACATTCCTATGGAGATTTGCTGGAAATACAGATGCTGTCCATGCTTGATTAGACATTGCTTAAGGAATGCTGAGGCACACTGCTGCAGTCTATTATTTCTGGCTATTTTGGTATCGCTGTTATATTTATTTTACATAGCTTCAAATTCGATAGAATTGATGGAGCCCATTTTGCAAAACCTGCCCCGACCAAAAACAAGAAGGGGAAAAAAATAAGGCTATAAAATGTGTCTATATAAAAGCAAGAGAAAATGAGAGAGAAGGGGACTATGAATAGCAAGGCTACATTATTCCTTCTTAAATGCAATGCTTTCTGTTTTACAAAGAATAAACTGCAAGGCAGATGCTGTTTTTCATAAGCCTCTAAGAAACTGACCCATGTCAGCTGGTCAAAACCTTCAGGGAACTAAAGATAAACTAACTTGTCATTATGCAAGCCCTTCATCAACACCCAAATGGGCCTTGATTTGGGATCTATTCATTTGTTCAGTACACGTAATGAGCACTTCCTCTGGCCCAGCCTCTGTGAGACAAAGTTTCAGCCTCTTGCAGCTTACAAGCTAGTCAGGAGATGTCTTCTGAGCCAGGGACAGAGAGACAGAATCATCCAAGGATGTATATTTCTGTTAGCCTATTTCCGTTCATAATGCATGTAAGAGTAAAGAGTAACAGTAGTAGAACTTCTCCCAAGTGGTGACATTCCATTTATACTTCCTTCCTTGAACATAATTCACCAATTCAACTGTGAAAGGCATGACTCGTTGCCATTCAATTATTTGCTTAAGAAATGCTTCATCAGCACCCGATCTACTGATGCCAACCTCAATACTGCCCAGTCAGCACTACATCGTTCAGATGTCAGTGTTTTCAGTACGTGTTCCGGCCCATACTGCCTGCCAAAAATTGTGTTAATTTACTTATTTCAGCTAAATAAAAAAAAATCATTTAAAAAAGGATGATTGAATTTAGGAATTACATTCCTCAGAGAATTTGTAACAGTTCTCTGTATCCCTCAGGCCTTCGTGTTCTTAACTTCCCCTTGTCAATGTTATTATGACTAGACTAATTCAATAATGAGATCATTCCCCATAAGAGCGACCACATAAATGCAGCATTCAGTCACACCTGGCTTCCCTAATCTGAGCAAGGAAGGCTTGCCACCAAATTTAGCCTAAAACAGGGGATTTAACAAAAACATAAATACACAGACACACATATATACCTCCCTGCACATAGGAAGAAAAAACAGGGAAAGAGAAAGATAGAAAAGCAGAGGAAGAAGAAAGCAATGGAACAAATGGAATAACAGATTTGGGAAGAAATGTTAAAAATAAACATATATTTTCAAAACAATGATCATAGTATATACATCTTCATAATTGTCAAAGTGTATAATAGTTCATCATTCCTTTAAATGTTCCAAGAATTGTCTCAAATTTTCCTAACTTCCCAAGGAATCAAAAAAATCCAGAGAAAGAAACTAGAAGCACTAAATATTAAATAGGGAGATTCTAGGTTATTAAAAACAAATGACTTCCTTGCCATAAAGGCTTCTGCTGGAAAATGCAGGAGTTTATGGGATGATCCACATATGTATCAACAGCAGCAGAGCACGAGGCCACCGTAATCATCATCTGCCCTCTTTGACATTGTTTAAGCTTTTATGAAAGTGCTAGAGGTTTGACGTTTTAAGTTAAGGTACAGGCGGTATTAAGACCAAAAGAAGAGAAAACAAAATTAACTCTCAAATTTCAAAAAGGTATATTGCAGAGAAACACGAAAGATTGCAATCTGCAAACCTAGAAAAGGGAAAGGATACTACTGGGTCCCATGTTCCTCCCAGAGGAAATGAGTAGGGGAGACAGGATTCAACGGGAACAAGAGAGAAGAGATGAGGAAATAGATTTACGTAAAAAGGCACTCAATTTATGTCAGTTACAATGAAGAAAAAATATGGAAAAAATTCAAATGTCCAAAAACTTGCATGTGATTTAACAAATAAATTACGGCTCATGTATACCATGGAACAAATTGTTCAGGCATTAAAGGTAATGTGGAGTATTAATGGATATGGGAAAAATCATGTTTTCCAAGAATACTGCTGATAAGAAAAAATAATAAAATTCATATAAAGTTATCTTAATATAGCTCCAAATTTACAAAAAGAGAAATCATATGCACATACATGTATATGTCTGAAAAATCATATACATACAGTTAGCACAGGCACAAAAGCCAGGAGAAAGCCAAATATCACAGTTTCTAGATCAAAGATTGATGAGTAATGTTTATATTCTTCTTTGTATTTTATCATTTGTATTTTCTGGAATGAGTATATATACTTTTATACTTGCCAAAAAATTACTGAAGTTTTATAGTAAGAACTTAGGTCACACAGTAGGAAAAACTACCTGCCTAAGTAATGTCAAACACTCAATAGAATTTTGTAGAATTATCTTCTCTGTGACCTAAGAATAGCTATCTCTTTCTTATTAAACCAATTTAAGTACCAAAAAAATCCATCTTCAAAAATGACTTTAAAGGCAACGTGGTCTTGGCTTTGGCATGAAAGGAAATGAAGCCCAATCTTCCCTCCTACCTTGCAAAGTCCAAGTCCGCCTCCCGCGACATGGTGATGTTGGTCAAATTCTGCTGAAGAACAAAAATGTTCCTACACATTTTCTTGATGCCGGACTCACTGATGCGTCTGAAGTACTGGGCACCGTTGATGAGAATGCAGGAGATCAGGTGGCCTAGGCCTGAGGGATCAGCATAGAGCAGTGGGGAGAAAACAGAAGACAGATCAGGGGCATCCTGCAGAGACTTGCCCATGGAATTGCATCTTGTAATGCTCTATAAATTTAAATGACCAAAGAAAATGTATCTTGGATATTTGCATCTGCTGATCTTACAATAATTTCAGACTATTGTCCTAGTGTTATAAGTGGGCATATATCCACAGATCTGGTGTTGGCATGTATACCCCCTGCCACCATGGCAAGGGCCTAGAGAACATGCCGGGTTGTTGTATAACCTAGTACAGTGTGAAGGAACTTCTGCTTTCCTGAATACACTTTTGGGAAGCAGGGAAGAACACATGTACATACAATGATCTATTTGGCCTCTCCTTCCTCCTACAAAAGACAGGGGGATACTTTTGGCTCAAACGTTCACTGAGAACCTACTTAAGTAAAAATAAGCCAATAAGAAATCAGGCATTGGCAATAATGCTAATATGCTTCAACACTGACACATAAAAATAAATCAGTGAGAAACTGAGTTACTGACAATAATGCTAACGTACTCCAACACTGGCAATGGGGTATATTTCCAAGCATTAATTGGAGACAATGTAATCAGAAGCAAAAGGCAAAGGAAAGCAGATGGTACATTGGCTGTTGAGTTTGTGTGAGATGTCTATGGATACTTCTGGGGTCCCATCAGTAGTTTGTTATTACATCTGAAGGGTTGTCTGTGGTCCATGAAATTTAGCAAAGGGCAGCTTAGGACATCAACGAACTTGTGGGCCTCTTTCAGGATCTCCCATGTAATTAAGTTGAGAAATAGTGGTGCAGAACAATGTGAAGCACATATGGGTTGCTATTTTTTAAAGTTAAATTTTAATTCTAAGTGGAATTCAGTAAACGTATCTTCCTCCTTTTTTTCTTATTCTTGCAAAGTTGGACTCTAGCAGGACATTTTCTTAGGCTTTATTTTATTTTATTTTATTATTTTTTTCTCTCTTTTTTAAAATAATTTTATTGAATCATAATTCTGTACATTGGTACAATCATAGGGCATGATTCATATACATTCAGAAATGTTTTGATCGTACTGTTACAGATAGCCTTCATGGCATTTTCTTGATCACTATATAAAGACATTGATACTCT
>CAUYON010141701.1:0-10078 GCA_963573935.1 Arctocebus calabarensis
GGGAGGGAGGGAGGGAGGGAGGGAGGGAAGGGAAGGAAGGAAGGAAGGAAGGAAGGAAGGAAGGAAGGAAGGAAGGAAGGAAGGAAGGAAGGAAGGAAGGAAGGTAGGAAGGAAGGAAGACAGGAAGGATGTAAGAGAAGGCGGGAGGGACGGAAGACAGGAAGGGTGTAAAAGAAGGAGAGCGGGATGGAAGGAGGAAGGGAGGGAGGAAGGGAGAGAGAGGAAGGTGGAGGGAGGGAGGTGGGTAGGCAGGCAGGAATAGTCTCCATTGGTACAGAGAGTCCGAGTTATTTTGTTTACTTTCACTCTTAGGATATTCGTGTGCTTTGCATCACAAATTACACCCCTTGACACAGTACTTTTTCTGGTGATGATTTTGAAATAAGACTTAAAAAATTCATAAGTAAAGAAATGCTATTTCTCTGGTTAAAAATATATGAAAAATTAAAGTTTGTCTCTTACTAGTTCATTTGCTCATTGAATACTCACTCCGTTTCTAGTCCTATCCCAGGTGGTTGTCAGTGCAGGTAAAAACAACATCCCTGCTATCATGGCAGTTGCATTCCAGTGGGAGAGACAGATAGTGAAAAAGCAGACTGTATAAGGCAGTAGTAAGTGCCAGGAAATAAAGTAAAGCTGGATAAAGGAATAGTGAGTGCTGCAGGAAGGACTCTGAGACAGAGATGTTTAAGTGAAAACCCTAATTCTGAGGAGTAAGGCCCATAAAGATCTGAGCAGAAGAGCACGTGTGAATGAATGCTCTGAGGTGTGGCCAGTCAAGGCATCTGGAGCAGCACAGAGGGCAGCTCAGACACAGAAAAGGGAGGGATGGGGGGGCAGAGCTCAGGAAGTGAGCAGGGACCAAATAGGTGGGGACTGTGAGACATGGCATGGATGATACATGTTTCATCCTGTGTATAGTGCTGAAGAGTTTCAATCAGGACCATGATTTGATTAGTTTTGAACATGTCTGTTGTGTAAAGACAAAACTACTGGGGATAGCGTGAGCGGGTAGAAGAGTCAGAAGGCTGTCACAGGCTGAATTCAGGCTAGAAATGATGCTTCCCGGAGAGAGTCAGCAATGGAGGTGGGCAGAAGAGGAGATTCAGAAACTATTTTAAAGTAAAGAAAACAGAACTTGCTGATAGATTGAATGTGGAGTAGGAAGGAAAACAAGGGATTGAAATTGATCTATCTGCTTATTTCAGTCTGTGGGAAAGAAATGGCAACAACTAAAATGAACAGCAATGACAGCCTGAATTCAGATTACAGTTATTACAGAATAGAAAATGTAAGTAACTTGTAAGCATCACACCGCCTCCATTTCCCATGAAGTTTTATTTCCAAATGGATTTTCAACAAGATTTCCATTGATTTCCCCCTCTTTCCATTTGGTACTTTCATTTTTTTCCTACTTCCATGAGAAAGAGCCTCTGGGCAACAGAATCTACTAATATTAATTTTTCTCTACTCTATTTGGTTCCCTTTTTTCTGGATAAAGTAATTTCAAAAAACATAACTGAACAATCTTAGCAATCTTTAACATATCTCACTTCTTATTTTCCTTTAGCTGGGTACCTTGCCTAATCAAATTTTTTTCAAAAGGAAATTTTACTTGGTTGGTTACTACTTAAAATATTTTGAATCATCTTGATTTATAGATCATGAACTTCAGGAAAAAAATGCTTAACTGGAGATGAATGCATTTTTTTAAAACATTCAGAATAGAGAAATTCCTAAAGGAAGGAAAACAATTAAGGCATGTGATTATCTTTAGCCTAGACCTTAGCAGTAAACTTGTGATTCACCTGCAAGTAAAGGTCATATAATATGGAATATGTGACAGCCAAATAAAAGCATGTGGCACCAGTATCCTAAAGCTGTTCTCAGACCTGTGATGTCCTATTTATTTTATGCTAGAGACTTGGACTTTGACATTTTTTAATTGGACAGCTCCACCTAAACAAATTTTGATTTAAACACAAGAAATCTTAAAACAATTTCAGCAAACATTTCAAAGTATAGCAATGCTTCTGATATGAATGCAATCACAAATTGTGTCTATGGACAACAGCCTATGTATATCAAATGAGTTTTTACTATTCCTCTCAAGAGAACCACAGAATTAAGCACCAGGTTCTCGTGATTCAAACAAGTAACTCACTTCAACTATTCCCAAAACCCTTCCTTTCTGCAGGTGAAAGTGCTAGATTTGATTTTCTAGGATGTAAGATAGATTTTTCTAAGTGGTTCAGCCCTTATAGCAACAAACAACACTGCTACGCTGTCATATGGAGCCTCAATACCCCTTTCAGTTGGTAAAAACCACGTCCAAAACCAGATGAAGATTATTTACGCTAGACCCTGAATGTTTGGTCTGGAGTATGGCCAATTGGCCCTCATCATCGGCTTCTCAAATTTACTGACTTCATTGTAAGCCTCGAGTCTTTGGTGTGTTTATTTTACCTGCCATATTTCAAAATTTTAGCCAAAATTGGCAAAGAAAATTTACATTTATTAGGTAAGAGAAAGACTTTCAAACTGAATGAATTTGTCTAAAAAACTATGTCAATAAGGGCTTTCTTGAAAAAGAAAAACTTAGGTCTATGGGTCTGAATTACTTGCTGACCCTGTAAGATCAGAATGGGAATACAAAAAATTAGCAAAGGGAAATGTGAAGAAATGTTAAAAAAAAAAAAAAGAGGCAGAAGAACAAAGAGAAAGAGCCAAGGATGAGGTGGGTGGAGAGTATCAGTGTGCTGAGCGTTAACGTGCATGGCACAGGTAAGTGTTCAGGGAACTCGGCAACAAAAATAGTTATATTATCCCAATATTTTAAAAATATTCTATATGCCTTGTGACCACTTTAGTGGAATTGACAATATTTTATTTCATTAGGGTGGTGAATTTACCATCATGATGTCTTTCAACTCACTTATAAAGTTCTACTGTCTGACTTGCTCATCTGGGTTCATTTGTACCATTATTACCTTCAAGAGAAGAAATGAAATCGAAATGATTGTATTTGCACAAGAATTTTAAGCATTTTAAACTGTGCTAAAATATCACTTTCCTTATGTATTTCAGTTTAGGAAACATTTTAAAGGAAATTGTACCTTTTATTTTTAGAGGGAAAGATGTTTTGTTGATTTAAAAATAATTCAATATATAATTTTTAAAAATAGGATAGGAAATAAGATTCCTCAACACATAATATGATTTCTCATAATTAAGCAAATATTCTTCAAGGATATTTTCTTGATCCTTTTCCCCTCTATGAGCTCACTCTGAAACTATCCTTCTGTTTCACAGCTTTAACTATCACTTCATAATGGGTAACTTAAATTCCCTCTCCAGGCCCTGCACTCTAAACATAAAGGTAGAACTCTAGTCTCCCTCCTATGTAAAATCAAATTTGCAAATGTCTACAGTATTCTTTTACAAGAATATCTGAGGCATTACCCTTCTGTTTAAAAGAAAATTAAGCTTGTAATGAATATTATTATGAAAGATTATTCCATCTAAAACTCTCCATTTTATTTGTTAAGATTGTTTGAGTTTTGGTCTGGGTTACCCTTGTAATTTCTTTCCACTACTACTTTTTCTGTACAGTCTATTCTACACCATCTGATCTTGCCATTCATCATAAATACCTTGTGATTTCTCTCTGTGCCTGATCCCCTTATTCATGGGCATATTCCATTCACATCTCTTTAAGAAAATCTTCAATGTATGTCCATTACACTGGGGCTTCCACAGAGAGTGGGCAGTCTGTTCCAAACTCTTTCTCTCCTTCCCATCTCCCACTCACAGCTGATGAGAGAGAGACAACTGAGCCAGTGCACCGAGGCTTCCACAGAGATTGGGGCTCAGATCTTTCCTCTAGCAAACCAAGGGTCCTTCAGCAAACCAAGGTGTCCTCAGACTGTGAGCTTCCTGCCTGTGAGACACTCCTGGTGTTACTTGTCTGGTGACTCTGTCAGAAAGGTTCATGCCTCAGGGTGGAAGGGCATCAAACCTCTTTGGACACCCTGTGGGGAAATCAGGACCAGAACACATCTCCCTGGCATGTGCAGGGATTAATCTAAGGGGTCTTTGGGTCAGTTCAGGCCCCCAGGCCAGCTTCTATACCCCCAGGCTGACTTTCTGGTCAGTTAAGGCCACTACAGCTCCTCCCTGGGAGCTTTGCCCAGAAGCTGAGAGCAGATTTTTGATCCCTGCTGATACTGAGACCTTACCAATTTGGGTGGAGCTTGAGGGCAGGCTTATCCAGCCCAACCACACTCTGTCTCTGCTGTGGTAGGTGCCATGTTGGTTGCCAGTGACACGATTCCATTTATTTTTCACATGATAAATACCCATCAACTTCCTTACTAAGTAGATGCTTTGCAAACATATATTTATTTCAACTTCACAGAACTCTGTGGAATATCTCTTATCACCCCTATTTTGGTCGAGTTGAAATTATCACTCAAAAATGTTAAATTACTTGCCAATTATCACAGAGCTACAAAGAGGAGAAGTAGGCAGTAAAAACCTACCGTCTTCTTTGGCCTTTTATTTGGAAAATTCTAGAATGACGTCAATAATCATAATTATTATCACAATGTGATAGTTCTATAGAATAAAAGAATAAGTCAACATCAAATCTCAGAGTAAAACCTATGTATCTTCTGGTAGATAAAGCATGGATGTATGTGCCAGATTTTATGATATCAGATCTAAAACTGCTAAAAATAATTTAATAAAATCTCTAACAATCCTTCCTATACTCCTACTTTGTCTCTCCATCATTCCCATACACACACCCAAAAAACACATACATTCCAATAAGAACATGATTTAAAACTAGTAAATTTTTTAAAAGGTAACATTACAAGAAGTTCTGGTAGCTTTTCCCAATAATCAGGAAGACTTAGAAAAACAGATGGAAATATAGGGAACTGCCTGAATATTTCCTGCCTTCTGAAAAGTAAAAAAACCTGTATTGTGTTTCTAAAAAGCATGATGACATATTAATGCTTTACAGATGACAAAAAGGTAAATACTACTTTAAAACTAATTTTGAAACTGAGAGGAGGGGCTATTATTTAGACACTCAGAAGACTAGTACAAAGATAATTTGCATATTTGCAAAGTAAAATTGAAAGCTGTATTTTCCAAAAAAATGTCATTTAATTGAAGAAAACGTCAATGTGTTACAAGTACAATCCATAATTCTAGGTGAGCTCAGCTGCTGGAAATTAAGAGCCTAGAAATCAGCAGCAGGACGATTAATGAATTATAAGTAAATGGTTTTATTGGTATCAGAGTTAATATACTATTATATTAATATGTTCTGAGATACTACCCAAGCTAGCTGTTTGCTTTTGTTTCTCACTCATAACAACTAAATAAGACGCTCAATAATGTATTCAGTTTATATTTATTACATGCTTATCACATTCCAGGCATGGTACTGTGGGTAAAACAAAAAATTACGAGAGAAAATTTACTGTCCTTTTGTGACTCACATTCTAGCCAGGAAAGAAAGAAAAGAAATTTTATATCCACATACAATCCAGTAGGTGGGGACAAGTGCCATGGATGTAGTAAGGCAGAGAGGCTGCCAAGGGTGAGTATCATTTCACGGGATGCAAGGTGAACCTCCTGATAAGGTGAAATTTGAACAAAAGCCCGAAGTATGTGAGAAAGTAAGCCAGGCAACTGTCAGGGAAGAACGTCTGAGCAGAAAGAACAGCAAGCACAGAGGCCCTGAGTCTCCAGTTCTCAACCTGTGGGCCACGACTGCTTTTTCACAATGAAAATACATTGCGGCATTAGGAAAGTTGAGAACCACTGCTGATTGCTTATGAATTCAAGAAACATCAAGGGAGTCAGGTGAGGCTAGAACTCAAAATGCAGGGCACATGAGCTAGAACAGGGCTGGGGCCAGATTACATACAATCTTGTAGCCAGGGCAGGAGGTGCAGCTTTTCGTCTGAATAGATGGGAAGTCAATAGAGGGCTTTGAGCAAGAGCATATAGGATCTGACTCAGGTTTACAAGGGATCCCTGGTTATGACTATCTAGAGAATAGATAATAGAGAATCAGAGTGACCAGGAAAGAGGCCATTTCAGTAACGTGTATTACAGCTGTAAAGTCCTAGGTTAGGCTGAGGGCCAAGGTGGTGAGAAGTACTTGGGTTCTAGATATATTCGAAGAGCAAGACAAACAATATTTGCTGACAGATTCAGTGTTAGGGATGAGTAACAGAAAGAAAGGTATCAAGGTTGACACCAAGGATTTGAGCCTGAGAAACTGGTTAAAAAGAGGAATTTCTTACTTACTGACTTGGAGAAGAACACGTTCAAGGGAGAAAAGTTAGTGTTCAATGTTAGACATTTTAAGTTTTAGTCATATATTATATGCCCAAGTAGAGATATTAAGTAGGAAGTTGGATATGTGAGTGGGATATCTTAAGTTTGGAGTTTAGGGGAGAAGTTCATACTGGAAATAGGAATTAGGAAGTAATCACTAAAAGTGGCCTTTAAAACCAAGATATTAGATGAGGTCATAAAGAAATTAAAGACAATATACATTTCTATGTTTAATTTACAATGTATCGTTATCAGAAATTTGGCTTATATTTGATATAAAGTGATACTCTGGATATTTATTCAAAGTTAATATTTACCAAGTGATGTTAATAATAAAGTAAAAAAAAAAATCACCTTTTATTTCCAAGTCTTTTTCCTTCTCTTTCACTAGATGACTGAATGATTTTTAAACTTCTTTATGATAGTTTGTCTTAATTCTTTTGCATTTTTCCCATAATGCTTAAATTCTTGACATGAACTTTAATAAACGTATTGAATTCACAAATTTATAAATATGAAATAATCAAAATGAAGAATACTTGGAGCTTGGGGCTCATAAAATGCAAATTAAGGTGGCAGAAGCAAGATGGTAGTCTGTAGCCAGGTTTCCACAGATGCTCTCATCCAGAAGGAGAGTTAAAGGACAGAAATTTAGCAAAAAAGACAATGGTTTGGATCAAGCCAAATGAGAAGGTTGAAGAACACACATCAACCCTGCTGAGGCAAGCTGCGACCCTAAGGATACTAACAAAAGGTACAGAACCCATTCCCAAGAGGATGGGAGTCCCCTCCCCCATGAGAACGGCTTGCAGTATAAAACAAGCAAGCAGAGTTCAAATGTCCTCCCATTTTACCCCATGGGATAGACCCTCTAAAAACTGGACCTTCTTCCCCTACTAGGGTGCCACGGCACTCTCCTGCCAGGCATAAAACTGTATAAAACTGTATATATTCTTTACCTGCAATTTTGAACTCCTATCACTCCTTCCACTCTCACCCCGAGGTCTGGAGGCCTGTCCCCCATGGAGTCCAGATTCTTCGGCATTTAATTGAGGGGTATAAATGGGGCATGGGCTGTTGCTGATCTGTGCTGATTTGCCAGCTCCAGAATAGGGAGAATAAAGTCAGCTGAGAGGGAACCACATAGGAGCGGAGGTGCCTACAAGGCACAGAACAGCAGCGGCAGCAGAGGGAACAATAACAATAGGGCTCACACCCCTGGGATATTTTGAAAGGACACTTCCAGTCTTCTGGGCAACCAGAGGAAGCCAGGCAGCTTCTCTGGTGGGAGCCACGAGTGGAACAGATCTGGGACAGAAACACAGGACCTGGGAGTAAAGGGTATGCCTGAGGTGGTACTGGGCTGGGTGGAGCTCAGGGATTAGAATACAAATTCCCAGAGATAATGGACACCCAGGTTGGGGCTGACCCAGAGGACTGCTTTACTGAACTTCAAACCCACTGGCCCTCAGTGGATCAAAGCTGAGACAAAGGAAAAGCAGCAAGGCTGGGCCTGACAGCTAAGTGCGACTACTGACTGAGCTGGCCCCAATACAAACTGGAGCCGAGATCAGGCAGTGGCACAGCCAGGGCTGATTTGCAGTCCAGTGTCTGATCCACAGGGGAGGATAGCCTGGACAGAAACAAATTCTGAGAAGTTGTTCTGTTTTTCAGCTACATTATAACCTAGAAGGGGAAGAATATAAGAATAACTGCAGATCTTTCTGCTCAAACCTTTCAAGCTAGAAGAAGATGGTCATTGACTTTTAATCGCCTAGAAAAAAATAACTTTCAACCCAGGATCCTGTGTCCAGTTAAACTGAGTTTCATTTATGATGGAGAAATTAAATACGTTAATGACATCCACATGTTGAAGAAAATTGCCATAACTAAACCAGTTCTCCAGGATATTCTTAGACCTATCCTCCATAATGACCAGTGTAATCCTCCACTACAAAAGTAAACTCACTCAGAAATTTTTGATAAAATTCCAACTTCCACAGTGGTGAAAGGATTAAAAATGTCCCCTGAATTTTTAAAAACCTTATTAATATTCTCAAATAATGTAAATTATTTAAATTGTCCTCTAAAGAGGCACAGGTTGGCTGACTGAATACATAAACTCAGGCCAGATATCTACTGCATACAAGAATCTCATCTTACCTTAAAAGATAAATATCAACTCAAGTTGAAGGAATGGTCATCTATATTCCAGGCAAATGGAAAGCAGAGAAAGCAGGTGTTGCAATCTTATTCGCAGATACAATAGGCTTTAAACCAACCAAAGTAAGGAAGGATAAGGATGGAAACTTCATATTTGTTAAAGGTAATACTCAATATGATGAGATTTCAATTATTAATATTTATGCACCCAACCAGAATGTGCTTCAATTTATAGGAAAAACTCTAACAGAAATGAGCAACTTGATTTCCTACCGTTCCATAGTAGTCAGAGATTTTAACATTCCGTTAGCAGTGTTGGATAGATCCTCAAATAAGAAGCTAAGCAACGAAATTTTAGATTTAAACTTAACCATTCAACATTTGAATTTAACAGACATCTACAGAACATTTCATCCCAACAAAACTGAATACACATTCTGCTCATCAGCCCACGGAATATACTCCAAAATTGACCACATCTTAGGTCACAAGTCTAACCTCAGCATATTTAAAAGATTAGGAATCATTCCTTGCATCTCCTTGGACCATCATGGAATAAAAGTTGAACTCAGTAACAACAGGAATCTGTATACTCAAACAAAAACATGGGAACTAAATAACCTTATGTTGAATGCTAGATGGGTCATAGATGAGATTAAGAAGGAAACTACCAAATTTTTGGAATAAAACAACAATAAAGACACAAATTATCAGAACCTCTGGGACACTGCAATGGCAGTCCTAAGAGGGAAGTTTGTAGCACTGCAAGCCTTCCTCAAGAGAACAGAAAGAGAGGAAGTTAACAACTTAGTGGGACATCTCAAGCAACTGGAAAAGGAAGAATAATCCAATCCCAAACCCAGCAGAAGAAAATAAATAACCAAAATTAGACAAGAATTAAATGAAATTGAAAACAAAAGGATAATACAACAGATCAATAAATCAAAAAGTTGATTTTTTGGAAAGGTCAAAAAATAGATAAGCCTTTGGCAAACCTAACCAGGAAAAAAAGTAAAATCTCTAATTTCATAAATCAGAAATGGTAAAGATGAATTAACAACAGACTCCTCTGAAATTCAAAAAATCCTTGACGAATATTACAAGAAATTTTACTCTCAGAAATATGAAAATCTGAAGGAAATTGACCAATACTTGGAAGCATGCCACCTTACAAGACTCAGCCAGAATGAAGTACAAATGTTGAACAGGCCTATATCAAATTCTGAAATAGCAACAAAATATCCCGAAAAAGAAAAGCCCTGGACCAGATGGCTTCACATAAGAATTCTACCAAACCTTTACAGAGGAACTAGTACCGAATTTGAGAAGCAAGCCCTACATGGACCCCATATATGAATGACATTGAGGTTCCTGAGTATCCATTCTAGCAACCACACATCCCAGACTCATAGTAAGGAGGAGCCAAGATGGTGGCCGAGTAACAGCTTCCTTGCAACTGGGCTCAGTGAGACTGGGGAGAGAAGACTTCAGGCATCTCTGGCTGGCGAGATCTGCCCAGAAACATCCCTTTGGGGACACAGGGAGACAGTGTGAG